>JANHAO010008415.1:0-19258 GCA_026873985.1 Saraca asoca | reverse complement strand
CACATAAAAGGAACACAATTACTGGGATGGTTTTGCAATCAAGTGACAGCAAATTTCATAATCAATAGGCAGATAATATTTTGCACTCACATCAACAATTATGAAACTCATCATATTTCGTAAAATCACAATGTTCTAAAACACAAAATCATGTTCAATTCATATATGGGATTAACATGTGAGGAGAATTATTTCCTCACCTCGGATATTGCAAACTATCTACTAGAAAATTCCAATGTCCTAAACACAATTACTACGATGGTTCTGCAGTCAATTAATAGCAAGATTTTTAATTTCTAGCAACACTATATCTTAGGGTTTCTATGCAAATAACTTGATAGTTAATTACACGATCACTACGGAATAAAATTAACGATCTAAGAATGCTCACCAGGTCCCGATGTGTCAGTGGCCAGCTCACCACCGGTCGGAGTGTCGCCGATGGTCCAAATTTCAGTGGCTGGCCGAAGAAGCCAAATACCAGGAGAGAGGGAGAGAGAAGAGCTTTAGGTTGACGACAGGGAGGCACCAGGGACGATAGTGGACAGCTGACGACGGCAAGAAGATCAGAGGACGACTGGAGATGCTGGAGAAGCTAAAGACCCGGAGGTAGAGGGAAGAGCTTCGGCACACCAGAGGAGAGGAAGAAGCCAAACGCCAGAGGAGGACACTACGTTGGTGCTCACGCTGATCGGCACACCAGAGAATGGCCAAACATGCTGGACAAGCAGCCAAAGTTCGAGAGAGAAAGGGAGGAGATAGGGTGAGGAGAGAGAGGGAGGAGATCGCGTGAGGAAAGAGAGAGAATCTGAAAAAAAAATCTAGGGGCAAATTTGTATAAAAAGAAAAATGGGGAAAATTTCAATTTTGCCCCAAAACTATGAACTTTTTACACTTTTACCCCATCAAAAATAAAACTTTTCATTTCAGTCCCTGTCAAATCTTTTCATTTTAGCCCCCTTTCTTTTTCTCAACTTATTACAAATTGCGATCAAAAAATTTAGTCGCTAAAGAGTCTGGATGTAATATAGCGGTCGAAATATGCGGTCACAAAAAATTTCATTAGTTAATACAAAAATTTTTAGAGTTAGCCACTATATATCGACCAAATAGCGACCGAATTATTTGCGACCGAAAAATTTGGTCGCTATTTCGGTCACTAAGTAGCTCATTTTTAAAAAAAATTTTTTGCCAATCCGTGGTAAAGTAGTGGCAGTTCGATCTCCGTTAAGGACCAAAAAAATTTGATCGCTATTTTCGGTCGCTAAAATGCTTTTTTTGTAGTGTTTCTATGAACCCATTTAGAAATGGAAATCACTTTTTTTTGAAGTAAACCAACTTATGAGCAAAATGAGAGAATAATGAAGCACAAAAATACTCAATGAAATTCAACACTAAAATAGAACAAGGCAAAATTTTACACATTAATAAGAGCAAAAATAGATATTACAATATAAATTGCTAGAAAATAAGGAGAGTAGGGATAAAGATATTCAAACACAAGATTTATAATTTTTCCCCCATAAAAATAATCTTCAAAGCATATATCCACTTCCAAACTCTCAACCAAGCTTGAAACTACTATAATATCAGTTCATCCAAGTTTAAACAGACATAAGGAGAAGCCTTTATAGTGATTGCTCAACCACAATTGAAATCCTCTTTGAAAAGCTTAATCACTCACTTAAAAAGAAAAAACAAAGAGTTCAACCACTCTTTTTAACCTAGGTAAGGCACACCCTGGAAAACCTAAAAGTGTCTAAAAGATATGATAGAAATTTAAAGAACTCATGTTCAAATTTACAAAATTAAAGGTTAATAGGTATAGATTCAATTAAATCTAGCTCATATCAAAGAAATTAGATAAAGAGTTGAACTACAAATAAAAAGAGAATGTTTGTCTCTTGGAAATTATGAATCTTCTTATAAGAAAATGTGTAAAAAGGGTATTTATAATAAGAGAGTACAATACTCAGTAAAATTAACTATTATTTGAAAAAATTTATCTATGCAATTAGAATCGCAATCATGATTGCGACTTCAAGTTTCGAGTTTCCAATCAAAATCAAAAGATTCAATTTTGATAGTTTCAATACAAATCACAATAAAGTAGTTTAAAATACAATTTGAATCACCAAAAGTTACAATTGTTTGGTAAGTTTACATATTCTTGCAATCAAAATTGTGATTCAAACTATGAAGATCAATTTAGAAGGCAACAATTTAAATCATAGAAAACTAGAACAAAATCCAATTCGAACTGCAAACTGTCGCAAACTTTTGATCCATCCTGAGATGTATCTATGTGCTTAATTAGTCAAAATTTATTCATTTATCTATGCTACCTCAATAATTTATGGTACCTAATTAATTAAGTAATCACCTACATTATTATTATTATTATTATTATCATCTTCATCATCATCATCTTGTATGTTGAAAATATATTGACATGTTTAATAAGAAACAAATTATTTAAAAGGTGTTATGGTGCTAATGTTAAAGTTTTACATAAATTCGACCAATCACATTATATTATTATGACATAAATGAAATGAGAATAGATAAAATAAAATTAGTCATTAGGATTACCTGAGTTCAAAATCTAGTCCATAATCTGATGTTGAGATGCTATGATAAATTCACTTCGATATCAATTTCTCCTTTGACAGGTTCACTCCTCCTTTGAAACCTTAGTCATCACACTGAAGGGGAGAATACTATCTGTAATCTAATGGGATGGAATGCAGGGAACTAGGGTCATAAGAGTAGGGACCCATAAAAAATAATGCTATCTGTGTAATAATCCAACCTATTACCAGAAACTACCTAGTTCACAAATTGGGCTTAAGTACCATCATAAACCCAACTTTAATAGCACTGATATGGGCTAACAATACTTTGACACTTTATACATATATTCCTAAATTATGTTAGGTCCAGATTAGAAAATTTCAACAATCTCCCACTTGGACCACATAATTTAGAAATCATGGCCATTTCAAGTAAATGTCAAAGTGATTATGGTACTATTATACCCATAAATCTAAATTTAGATCATAAGCATCCAATAGTATAGAACATTATATTTGGTAGGGACATTAACATCATACACAAACAACAATACATGGTGTTATAGGGATTTCTCGGAAGCATATTTTGGGTCAGTCAATGTCTAATAGGAGGCCCAGTTAGTCTGGTAGAGGCCGAACCTGGAGTTTGAGGTCACTGAGCGAGGACTCTAGATTGTCGGGTATGAACTGGAGGCATCCCGTAATGTCATGAGCAAAAGAGTGTAGCTCGCTGAAGAGACTTTCGACCCTTCAGTGAGAAGCCCGTGAACTCTAGAAGAACAACCAGGCAAAGGTGACAAGACCAGCCAGAGCCATCAGCTTGCTCAACTTCCAGCTTGCCTGCTAACAACAAATACTTGTACGGAGCCCAGTCAGCAACTCAAGGCACACGTTTCCTACTAACAATTCAGCCTCCAAACTTACACATCAGCTCCCTGAAAATCTGACAATGATTTGCTCGTCATTAATTACCTAACGCTAAGCATTAAATGCCTGAAACTACAGAAGTAATCATTTTGTTGTTTATAAAATTACACTTGTAACGCTCCCCCTTTCTATAAATAGAGAGAGAAGGTCACCATATAGGAGAGAGAGCACAGATACATGCAAAAAACTCTGCCAGTATTAAGAGTGAGCACTATTCACCCAGAGAAAACTCCATTACTGTATTCATGTTCTGTAAAACCAAACCCTTCAGTACATAATAAAATATCAACGTGGACATAGGGGCCAAACTGGCTTTAGCCAAACCACGATAAATTCCTGGTGTTGTTGTTTCTTCTTCTTCTTTACTACTCCCTTTCACTATTTTTTGTCATATTTAGCTTGTAGTCAGGGGTAACATTGGACTCAACTAGTTGACCAGATTTTGGTGTCAATATTTTGGCACTAGAAGGAGGGCCCCCACTACACATTCTTCATTTTCAGTCTTTGATAAGCTGTTTCAGACACAATGGCAAGAGGAAAAGCTACCAAGAGTGCAGAAGTTCCAACTGGCCAACCTAAAGTTCAGGTACAACAACGGAACACAGTCGTTCCCACAGCAAGTGCCAACACCGGTACAACCTCCTTTATCCAACACTAACCTATAGTCCATGAGACTGATGAGGCTCAAACTTGGAAACAGCGCCAAGAAGCACTTGACCGATACCAGTAAGCGCTGGAGAACACGGTGAAGGAATTGGCCGATAATGTTTGAATATTGGCTCAAATGCATGCCGAAGGTGCGCCAAGGCAGGATAAAGTGGTTGCACCCAAGGGTAGACGTCATCAGTCGGGGTCTCAACATGAAGAGCAAGCCAGGGTTGAACGTCACCGAATCGGCTCGCTGCGCTCGTCTAATTCGTGGCTAAGGTCTGAAGTCCACCGAGATCAGGAGGACAGGGAGGATGATCACCAATATGAAAGCTTGCACAAGAGTGAGAGCTCGTATGAAATCGACAGTGAACAAGAAATGGATTACGACTTGTCCGATCACGAGGGCAGCAAGAAGCACAAAACTTTAGATCGACATTCTCATAGTAAGCAAAAAGAAAGGAGTCGAAAGACCTCCAGTGAATGGTCAAAGTCTCGAGACCCGATGGTAGAAGAGTTGCTCCAGAGGATCGAACAATTGGAGAAAGACTCTGCATCCCAGGGGAACCGGGAGTCACATAAGGAAAGAACTCCACTCTCTTGCTAGATTGAGACGGAGCCCCTTCCTTACAGGTTCAAGATCCCAAACATCCCCCTCTACAATGGGGATAGCGATCCTTATAGCCACCTGGATGCTTTTAACATCCAGATGGACCTACAAACCTCTAACCCATTGGTAAAATACCGAGTCTTCCCAACCACACTCGGAGAAGTACCACAGATATGGTTTAGAAGCCTTCCAGCTTGCAGCATAAGGAGCTAGGAAGAATGCCAAACTAAGTTCCTCAATCAATAAAGAGCGCTAAAGAGACAGCTCACCCCTCCTACCACTTGGCCACAATCTTTTAGTGAAAAGACAAATCACTCAAGGATTACATCGCTAGGTTCTAGCAAGAAGTCAGTAACATAGGCAATCCATCCAACGAGAGTGTCTTCACGATGATTTCAGCTGGACTTCGAAAGGACGGGAAATTATATGAGGACATATACAAGTCCCTTGTCAAGAGCCTGGGCAAATTTTATGAGCGAGCTGCCAAGGAGATCCGATGGGAGGAAACCTTCGGCCTAAAGAAGCCGAACAAGAAAGAAGAAACTAGTTCCTCCAACCGAGGCAGGAAAAGGAATGGAGGCGAGGGAAGCAAAGACGGCTAAAAGAGGGGTTCTAGAGGCCAAACTATGAAGAAGGCACGAAGTGAACAATTCCAGTATCAGCATCACCATGATACCTACATTGTCTTGTCAGATGCGCCAGACAAGATTTATGCGACTGAGAGAGACAATGAAGACTTTGGTAGACCCAGGCTAATGAAGACCCCTATCGAAAAGAGGAATCACAATAAATTTTGTGCCTACCACAGTGAGGTCGGGCACAACACATCAGACTGTTAGGCATTGAAAGACACCATCGAAAACCTCATCAAAAGAGGCTACCTGAGAGACTACGTGGTGAGATCTACGGGGCAGCGACCCTTACGTCACTAACAACCCATGTCACAATGCCACCAAACTCCTGAGCATAAGGAAATGCCATCCATGAGGACCATCTTCACCATACATAGTAGACCTCATATTGTAGGCACCTCAAACCGATCGTGCGATCACTATGTGCAAGCAATGGGACATGTCCTTCGGATGAGTCACGTGGAGCGTGAAAGGCTTGCCAAGAAGGCCAGGATAGCTTCAGACAGCATTTCCTTCATGGAAGAGGATACACAAGGGATCCATTACCCTCATAACAACATGATAGTCATCCAGGTGAAAATCGATAATGCTGAAGTGAGAAGAATCATAATGGACACTGGGAGTTCCATAAATGTAATGTACAAAGGGTGCTTCAACTAGATGGGCATGAGTGCGAGTCAGCTGGACCTATCATCTGAGCCCCTCGTTGGTTTCACAAGAGATGGAATACTGCCAGTAGGATGAATTAAGCTCCCACTTACTTTGGGAGACTGCGACAGGCAAGCAATGTCATGGTAAACTTCCTAATTATATATTATCCCTCGACCTATAATATGGTGCTAGGATGACCTGTCATGAATGACTTTGACATGGTAACGTTAACCAGGATGCTTACCATTAAATTCCTGACCCTGAGAGGAGTTGGATGTGTAGGCGGAGAACAGCAAGTAGCCCAACACTGCTATAAAGAGGCAATCAAATTCGGGGTCCAAGGGAAGAAAATGAATGTTGTGTCTAGGGGAAAGCCCTAAGCGACGAGCAAAAAAGGGGTCAGCTACGACCTCGACCATCGAGAGGTGGACGCTGAGCAAGCCACCGGACTAGTGGAGGAACTGGAAGACGTGCGAGTAAGCAAGGTGGATGAACAGAGATGCCTCAAGTTAGGGAAATGCCTGCCACCTGATATGAAAGCACAATTGATGAGTTTTCTCAGGGCAAACGTGGACATTTTTGCCAAGAACCATGAAGATATAGAGGGCATCGATCCAAATATAATGTCACATAGATTAAATATCGACCCCCAGGCCAAGCTAGTTTGCCAAAAGAGAAGACCAATGACCATAAAATAATATGCGGCACTTAAGGAAGAGGTGGACAAGCTTCTAGTGAATAATTTCATTCGAGAGGCACGATACCTCACTTGGGTGGCTAACCCCGTACTCGTTAAGAAAAAGAATAGGAAGTGAAAAACGTGTATTGACTTCACAGACCTCAATAAGGCATGCCCTAAAGATAGTTTCCCTTTGTCGAGGATAGATCAGCTAGTGGATGCGACGGCAAGACATGAATTGCTTAGCTTCATGGATGCCTACTCAAGGTATAATCAGATTCTGATGGCCGTACAAGATGAAGAGCATACCTCATTCATCACCAATCGTGGGCTGTACTGTTACAAAGTGATGCCCTTCAGACTTAAAAATGTAGGGGCAACCTATCAGCGATTGGTGAACATGATGTTCCAGGAACAACTTAGCAAGACCATGGAGGTATACGTAGACACCATGCTAGTAAAATCCAAACAGTTCATCGATCACGTCCGTGACCTTGATGAGATGTTTCAAACCTTGAGAGGGTATCAGATGAAGTTGAACCCACACAAGTGTGCATTCAGAGTAGCCTCAAAAAAATTTCTCGGCTTCATAGTTAATAATAGAGGGATCAAAGTGAACCTGGAGAAAATCAGGGCACTACTCGATATGCATTCTCCCACAGGACCAAAGGATGTCTAAAGCCTAAATGGTCAGATCATTGCACTTAGTAGATTCATCTCTAAGGCAACGGACAAGTGTGTTCCTTTCTTCGATGTCCTCAAGAAGGCAAAAAGGTTCAAATAGACCCTCGAATGTGAAGTCACGTTCCAGGAACTTAAGACATATCTTAAGCAAGCACCTCTCCTCTCCAAGCCAAAGGAGGGTGAAAGATTAATCGTATACTTGGGTGTATCCCAGCATGCCTTGAGCACGACACTAACATGAGAAGAGGGAGGAATTCAACTCCCTATCTACTATCTAAGCAAAAGACTGTTGGATGTAGAAACAAGATATTTGCCCATGGAGAAGCTCGTCTATTGCCTGGTCTTCGGCTCAAGGAAGCTTTGACCTTATTTTCAAGCCCACAGCATTAGGGTCCTCACTCAGTACCCACTGAGACAAGTTCTACAAAAGATGGATGCCTCAAGATGATTGCTTAAATGGGCAATTAAGCTCGCATAATTCAACATTGAGTATAAGCCTAGAACGGCTATCAAGGGCCAAGCACTGGCTGATTTCATTACCGAATTCACAGGCCCCTTACAAAATGAGGTAGAGGTCCCTAAAGTCCCATAGTGGGAACTATTCATTGACAAGTCATCCAATGACCAAAAGGTCAGAGCAAGAATGCTCCTTATCAGTCCATAAGGGCATAAGGTCTTCAGTGCCTTGACGTTTGGCTTTCAGGCCACAAATAATGAAGCTGAATACAAGGCCTTATTGGCGGGCTTATGACTAGCCAGAGAGGTGCATGCCGAGAGAATAAAGATTTTTAGCGAGTCATAATTAATTGTTTGTCAAATAAGGGGAGAATACCAAGCTCGAGGGCAGAGAATGGTGAGATGCATCCAGAAAGTCCAAGAGTTGTTAGGCTCCTTCCAATAATTCGAGATCATTCAGATCCCATAAGCCCAAAATGCACATGCTGATGCTTTGGCTCATTTGTCTACCATCGAAGATCCTAACCTCATAGGAGTAATCTTGATAGAGGTCCTTCCATTCCCAAGTATCAAACATCAAGACGTTGTCATGGCAATTGCCAAAATGCCTAACTCCTGGATGAATCCAATCCTAGATTACCTGCAAAATGAAAGGTTACCAGATGACAAACTCAAGGCGTGACGTCTGCGAGCTCGAGCAACCAGATATTACATCCACGATGACATGCTTTATAAAAAGGGGTTCACAATCCTACTTTTAATATGCATAAATGGCGAAGACTACAGTGCCATCCTGGAGGAGATTCATGCAGGGCATTGCGAAAACCATGCTGGACTGGCTGACCATGAAGCAAGACGCTATCGACCTCATCAAGAGGTACGACAAGTGCTAGAGGTTAGCAAAGGTGTCGTAGGCCCCACCAGCCTACCTGGAGCATATGACAAGCCCATGGCCATTTGCAATTTGGGGGATAGACCTGATCAGACCACTTCCTAAGGCACGTGGAAATTGCAAGTATGTGATAGTGGCTGTAGACTACTTCACCAAATGGGCAGAGGCAAAGGAACTCGCTGAGATCTCGTCTTCAAAGGTCAAAAAGTTTGTATGGAACAACATCATTTGTAGGTTCGGGGTCCCTTAACAGATCATCACCAATAATAGGACCCAGTTCACTAGCGAGCAGTTCATCAAGTTCTGTGACGACTTCAAGATTGTTAAGAGCTTCACAACCGTAGACCATCCACAAGCGAACGAGCAGGTAGAAGCCGTCAACAAGATCATCAAAAAGATCTTGAAGACCAAGTTAGAGGCTAAAAAGGGAGCCTGGGCAGATGAATTACAATCACCACTATGGACCTATAGGACCAAGCCTTGTAGCTCCATAGGGGAAACCCCTTTCTCAATAGTATACTGATGCGAGGCAATGATCCTCGCAGAACTCTAGGTCACTACACAGCGAAGAGTCACTTTTAACCCAGAAAATAATAACCAGCTGCTCACTACGAACCTAGACCTTTTAGAGGAAGCGAGAGCAAGGGCTAGCCTTGGGATAGTAGCCCATCAGTGACGTATAGCGAGATATTACAATCGTAGAGTGCGAGCTCGAAAGTTAAAACTCTACGATCTTGTCCTGCGCCTCGTCCTCTCTAGAGCCCGCAAACCTAGCGAGGGGACCTTAGGACCGAAATGGGAAGGTCCGTATATTGTCAAAAGGATCGTAAGTGATGGAGCCTACCATCTAGTGGATATGAATGGGGTAGAGTTTCCCCGTGCTTGGAACGTCGAGCACCTCCGCCATTACTATCATTAAGAGTCTCGATACCCTATAGTCGATTCATTGTAAATATGAATGTAATTATTTAAATTCTTTGTGAAATAAGATCAAAGATTTCCATGTGAAGTCATATATTATGTGGCACAACGATAATTAACGTGTCAAGTTCCTGTCCAAGCATGAGTAAATGAGATTCACACATTCAAACACAAAAATAATAAGGGAAAATGAGTTCAGCTTCATCACAATAAAATTATATGAGTTGTTCATAAAAGTTTGTTACAAGTGCCAAGAGCATAAAAAAAGAAGAAGCAAAGTTACATAGTTCTCGTTCTAGGAGGATGGAGCCTCAAAGGCTGAGCCTTCAATGGGCTGAGGACCAGGAGCTAGAACAATAGGAGCACCTTGGGTGGGAGTAGCACCAGTAGCTTTTGAGTTTTCTTCCCCCCGGACAATGACATCGACAGAAGGAACATCAACCTCAACACCCTGTCTCTTCCTTACAACTCTTGCTTTCCAACGTTCAACCACTTCAATGGCTTAAGGACCGAAGAAAGAGTAGTCTAATTCAAGAAACTTTTCCCCAAGGTGAAAAAGAAAGAGGCAAGAGTTGTCAGCCTTGTCTCTCTAGTTATCTCTGCACCCGAGAGGACATTTCTACTTCAACCTTCGTCGCTTTCTCCTTCACAAGCTATAGCTCTCTGTTTAGCACCATCACCTCCTCGTCAGAGGCCTTGGCTTGTTGTTCTGTAGCTCTTGCCCTCCCCTTAACAATATTGGCCACCCTATTCATCAACCGCAGGTCTGACTGGACTTCGTCCAGCTCTATCTTTGCCTTGTTAAGGTCATTGGTGGTGATGCCAAAGTTCACCTCAGTATCCTGGTGACGCTTAACCTCACGGCACAAAGCAGTCTCCAACCCCTTAACTTTCTCCCCAAGCTCCAGCACCTTAGCTCATTGGGCCCCCAGCTCATCCACAAGAGCCAATTTCTCGTTGTCCCGGTCCTTAAGCACCTCGGTGATCTTCATCAATGTCAGCACATTTTGTGAGAATAGGTAGCAAGGTTAGACTTAATAACAGATAAAATGGCTAAGGCAAAAAATGACACTTACTGCTAGACCTTGTCAAGCTGCAAACCCTACCATCCTCTCAACGAAGAGTTCCTCGCTCTCTAGCGTGTTGAGCTTGTCGTCATTACCCAATATCGTGCTAAAGTTCTTAACCATCATCCGAGCATACCCCTTCGTTTTGGAGCCAGGCTTGGCCAACAGATTTGTAAGATCGACTCCTGATGGGTTTTGAGGGGTTGCCTTCTTCTTCCCCTTAACAATCCTCCTTTTCTTTGGAGGAGGACCGAAAGGACTGGAAAGGCTGGCAATGTTGGTTGCCTCCACCTCTTTGAATTGTGGAACGGAGGCTAGTCTTGGTGAAGAGACCTCGATAGTAGCAGATGATTGTTCCATGACAGCTAGAGTTATTTCAGCCTTAGAGGTCACTTAAACTTTAGGGGCAGGGCTTGTGCCAGGAACTGGGGGCTGATCTGTAATGACCTTGGTTAAAACGATCTCACAGGCCGAAGGAGCCTTGTCTTCGTTATCTAAGGGAGGCGTTCTGAGGATCAAGTCCATTATTTTATTGTAGTCATCAAAATTTATAGGCCTGACCTCCGTTAGCTGACGAATTCTGATCTCCAGGGTTACTACGGTATTTCTTGGTAGGGCAAATTGGTAGAAGCAGAGAACGTCCTTGTCAAACCTGAAGTCGTTCTGGAGATCCTTGGCTGTCACAAACTAGTCTAGAACCCTTAACTCTTTGGCCCCGAGTATTAGTTATTTCCCAGTTCCATCTACAAAATTGAACAAGAGGTTAAAATCCAAAACAAATATCAAAGAGGTAAACAAATTCGCCCATAACTAGCCCACCTACCTGGAACAAGAACAAAATCAAAAATTTTAAGATATCTCAGTGAAGGGCACGAGATATAAAACCAGCGAGACTTGTAACAACCCACATTGGATTTCCCCTTCGCGTCCCCCAGTGGGAGGATCTTCTTGTGAGGTGTCTGCCTAGCTGAAAGGTAATAGAGCCCGTCCTCGACATTCACACACCTCAGATCGTATAGGTAGCAGAGGGTTTCAGGTGATGGTGGAGGAAGGCTATTGCCCTTGTGAATGAGGGCTAGCAAAATCAACAAAGTGTATGAATTTGGCGTTAGCTGAAATGGGCTAAGCTTTATTTTATTTAAGAAATTAATAACAAAAGGTTGGATGGGAAATCTTAACCCCACGGTAAGATGCAAGATACCAATGGCTATAAAGCTGCGAGGTGGATGTGGGGCGTAGTCATCCAGAGTGAGGACCATAACGCTGCACCCCTTCGGGATCCAGTTTGACTCAATGATGGTTTGAATGTCGTGAACCCATACAGTTGAGGTATGATGCTTGAATGCATGATGGTCAGGGTGTTAACCTAAAGTCATCCTTTGGCCTTCATTACGTTCCAAACAAGCATTTGGGTTTGTAGCGACCTCCTTTCCACTTGATGTCATGCCTCCATCTTGTCGAACGTTCCTCGCATCTTGAGACAAGTCTGATTCATCATCTTCACCCCCAATCAAGTGACGGCAACATGCATGACCCATTCCTATCTACACAAAGAAAAGAAAAGACTGATAAGTTCACTGAAAGCGGACTATACCAAAAATTGGGACTAACGACTCCCTATTTCATAGGCCATGCACACCCTATGCCACCGCATTGATAACATAAACTCCGATAGATGGAGAAGACACTCTGACCAGGCAACAAAATTTCAGAAGACACAAATACGTACCCAGAATCCTAGAACCTATCGGTAACCCGACTATTCCATTCTAATTAAAGATTAAGTATCTGAATCGTATTTACCCATCAACATCATCTCTCCTAATTAGTCAAGATCAAGTCCCCTATTTCCCATGAAGGAAGAAAATTACATAAAGTGTAGAATTAGAGGGAGCGTACCATGATTTTGGAGATGAAGAGTCTAGAAAGTTCGGGTGATGGCCGAAAGTGCAAGCGGAAGACAATGGAGACTGGTGACAGAGAAACGGGTGAGCAGAGAATATCGGAGGTCTGAAAGCTTTCAAATGGCAAAGTGAGAGGGAGAAGGAAGACACCCTTAACTTAAAAAGGAAGCACAACCCTACCATTGGATCAAAAGGGTTGTTAGTTACCCACTATCTGACGGTCTAGAGAAAATAACGGCTAATGAATAATGATTTAGTGCATATGCGCCAAAAGCTAGAAATAATAATTACCAGCCCTTGTTGGGAAACGAAAAGCCACGTATCTCAAACAAACAAGAGTACCAAATGGCTCGTTGAGATGTAGGTCATGAAGGACCGGGGCATGATGACAAACTCAATCTTGCATCCAAGTAATGTGTTACATAGAATTCTTGCATGAGCTGTGTCCAAGTAATGCGCCAGCCCCCACAGAATTTTTGCACGGACAGACAATGTGTCCAAGTAATGCATTAACCAGACGTAGAATTCTTGTACAGGTCAAGGGTGAAATAATGATCTCGAGTCCAAGTAATGCATTAACCACACATGGAATTCTAGCGTGAGTCACGTCCAAGTAATGTGCCAGCCCCGCACAGAATTCTTGCGCAGACAGACTTTGCGTCCAAGTAATGCGTTAACTATATGTAGAATTCTTGCACAGATCGAGGGCGAAATAAAGATCTCGAGTCCAAATAATGTGTTAACCACACATAGAATTCTTACGCGAGCTGCGTCCAAGTAATGTGCTAGTGTGGCACAGAATTCTTGCGTGGATAGACCTTGCATCTAAGTAATGCATTAACTAGACGTAGAATTTTTATGCAGGTTAGGGGCAAAATAATGATCTCGCATCCACGTAATGCGTTAACCACATGTAGAATTCTTACGCGAGCCACATCCAAGTAATGTGCTAGCCCTACACAGAATTCTTGTGCAGACAGACCTTGCATCCAAGTAATGCGTTAACCAGACGTAGAATCTTGCGCAGGTCAAGGGCAAAATAATGATCTCGCGTCCAAGTAATGCATTAACCACACGTAGAATTCTTGCGCGAGCCACGTCCAAGTAATGTGCCAGCCCCGCATAGAATTCTTGCACAAACAGACCTTACATCCAAGTAATACATTAACCAAACGTAGAATTCTTATGCAGGTCGGGTGTGAAATAATGATCTCGCATCCAAATAATGTATTAACCACACGTAGAATTCTTGCACGAGCCGCATCCAAGTAATGTGCTAGCCCCACATAGAGTTCTTGTGTACCTTGCTTCCAAGTAATGTGTTAACCATACATAGAATTCTTGCACAGGTCGAGGGCGGAATAAAGATCTCATGTCCAAGTAATGCATTAACCACACGTAGAATTCTTGCTCAAGCCGCATCCAAGTAATGTGCTAGCTCGACATAGAATTCTTACACAGGCGAACTCAAGACCTTGCGTTCAAGTAATGTGTTAGCGAGACGCAGAATTCTTGCGCGAGCCGGCATGACCGATTGGTGATATGGCACATATCCTTTAAATGGGAGTTTATTGATTAAAGCCAATTAGCTTAAATTCCTTATGACAGAAGCTAATTATCCCATTAAATACTTTACACAACAATTGTTGAATTATAATTTTGCAAGGGCAACGTGACGGCAACCAATTAAGTTATCCATGAAGTAGGCCTAAAAAGACAAAGGGCAGAAACACGATGCTCAAAGTTACACTAAAAGAGCTCCTTCAATGAGGTAGATTTACATCAGGAGAATAACAACCCCACAAAGGGAAGGAGAGTCAGTTTCTAGGAGCCAAACTCCCATCAGATGAGACAAACAGACTCGGTTGCTCCTGCTCATAGCCTTCCTCAGTCGGTGGATCATTTCTTGACTCCCTAAACATAGAGTAACTCAAAAAGGGACTAGGAACACGACTAGCAAGGCTGAACCTCACGGAAGAACTATGAAGAAATAATTCAAGATCCGTACAAAACTTCCCAGAAGCCAAGGAGAGAAGTTGTATAGGAAAGTTATGTGCAACAGACTATCCATGTTTCGAAAAGCTTCTCTGGAAGCTGAACCAATGAGCGAATGAAGTGCTTGCTCAAAGCATCCATCGGACAACCTAACAAAAAAGAGGAGCTTTACGAGCCTTTATAAATCTGCTCGGGTTCATCAAGCGGCCCAAGGGACATTTGGCTATTCCGAATCGAACGGCTCAGAAATAATGAAGACTACCACGTTAACAGTTGAGATAATGCACAAAGAAAGGCATGGCTTAAAGCATGGGAAATAAAAGCCCAAAAGATAGAAATGACAGCATGACAGACTAAGCACAAAGACTGAGTCATCTTGCAAATTGTAGACAAAGACTTTGACCACTAGCTGCAACTCCCAGCCTGCAAAGCGAGTTGAGAGTTAGGGGGCTTATGTTATAAGGATTTTTTGGAAGCATATTTTGGGTTAGTCGAGGTCCAATAGGAGGCCCAGTTAGTCTAGTGGAGGCTGAAGTCGAAGTTTGAGGTCGCTGAGCGAGGACCCTAGATTGTCGAGTACAAACTAGAGACATCCTGCAATGTCACAAGTGAAAGAGTGTAGCTCGCTGAAGAGAATTTCAACCCCTCAGCAAGAAGCCCATGACCTCCAAAAGAACAACCAGGCACAGGTGACGAGACCAGCCAGAGCTATCAGCTTGCTTAACTTCCAGCCCGCCCACTAACAACGGATACTTGTACGGAGCCCAGTCAGTAACTCAAGGCACACG
The DNA here is from genome assembly GCA_026873985.1 of Saraca asoca. Lineage (NCBI taxonomy): Eukaryota > Viridiplantae > Streptophyta > Magnoliopsida > Fabales > Fabaceae > Saraca > Saraca asoca. The sequence goes on along the minus strand of JANHAO010008415.1, from coordinate 3,831 downwards.
TTTCTTGCTAACAGTTCAGCCTCTAAACTTACACATTAGCTACCTAAAATTCTGACAATGATTTGCCCGACATTAATTATCTGATGCCAAGCATTAAATGCCCAGAATGACAGAAGTAATCATTTTATTATTTATGAAATTACAATTGTAACCCTCCCCCTTTCTATAAATAAAGAGGGGAGGTCACCATATAGGAGAGAGAGCACAGATACATGCAAAAAACTCTACTAGTATTCAGAGTGAGCACTGTTCACCCAGAGAAAACTCCATTGTTGTATTCATGTTCTGTAAAACCAAACCCTCCAATACATAATAAAAGATCAATGTGGACGTAGGGGCCAAACTGGCTTTAGCCGAACCACCATAAATTTCTGATGTTGCTATTTCTTCTTCTTCTTTACTACTCTGTTTCACTGTTTTCTATCATATTTAGCTTGTAGTCAGGGGTAACACTGGACTTAACTGGTTAACTAGATTTTGGTGTCAACACATGGTAACATCATAAATATTTCATTGATATATACATTGAGATAAACAATAATTTAATGTAATTTCATCAAATACATTATTGCCACTAACTCACAACACCAAAAGACTTAGTTAAACCCATATTAATTACATAATAATGATACATTCCAATTGCTAAGCCTATTAGTGGATCCATAAGCATACAATCTATAGAAACATTTTTGAAAAGATATATCAGAATGTGTACATACTTGAGCATAAATCAAAATGTGTACATACTTGTGCATAGATCATGATACCATGACGGACACAATGGGACATTTTTCATCTTTTCTTTTTCTTTATCACTTTGAGGACACTAACTTTTGAAAAGATCTCACCTTTTTGAATATAGGCAAAAATTTGAGAGCAAGTTAACATGTTAAACCTCTTCAATATTTTTTCAATGTATGTTCATTGAGACAAGCCAAGTATACCCCAGAATTTGTCACGATGAATATCTATGCCTAATACAAAAGTGGCATTCCCAAGATCTTTCATCTTAAAATGTTTCAATAGCATTTGCTTTGCTCAATTAATAAGTTCACATCATTACTTGTAAGGAGAATATCGTTAACATATAGTAATAAGATCATAAAACTGCCTGCACTCATCATCATATGGATGTATTGGTCTGTTTCATTCTCCTCAAACCCAAGAGAAGTTACTATCTCATCAAACATGAGATATCACTGTATAGATACTTGCTTTAAACTATATATGGATCTCTTCAGTTTACAAACTAGGTGTTTTTTACTCTTATCTTGGAAACCACTTAGTTGTTTCATATATACAGTCTCTGTTAGGTCACCATTCATGAAAATTGTTTTGACATCTATCTAATGTAGCTCTAAGTCAAAATAAGCTATTATCACCATAATAACTTGGAATGAGTCCTTAGTTAAGACTATGAGAAGGTTTCTTTAAAGCCTATGCCTTTGTTCTAAGTATAGCCTTTTGCTACGAGCTCAGCCTTGTACCTTTCAATCTCTCCTTAAGCATCTCACATGATCTTTAAAATTCATTTGCATTCAACCGGCTTATAATTAGCAAGTAATTCAACTAGATCTCGTAATTGATTTTTGTGCATTAAAGCTAATTTTTTTCCTCATTGCATGGGTCTATTTTGAAGAGTTAGGATCAAATATAGCCTATGAAAATGTAGTGGAATCAATATCTTCATTAACATCAAATTCATGCTCCTATAAGTAAACTAGATAATTACTAGAAATTATTAGTCTATGAAATTTTTAGGATCTCCTCAAGGAATTTTCTCAACTATTTCCACTAGCTCTATATCTTCTACCATTGATTGCATTAGATCAAATGGGACAACAAAAGATAACTTAGCAAGTTATGGTGCTAGTGGAATCATAACATTTTCTTCTTTGAAGGTCGTGATGCATCATATTTAACTCTCATGATCTAACTTATCTTTAAAATAAATGGCTCTGTCTAATTCAACTGTTATAGTGGAATGAGTTCGACAATAAAACCTGTTGCCTCTTGAACCACTGCAATAGCCAATTAAGTATCTAGAAATGGTCTTTGAATCAAGTTTTTTTGTGGAAGGAATATATGATTTCACTTCAACTTTACATTCCCAAACATGGAAATGCCTCAGACTAGGTTTTCTCCTATAAACTAATGCATAAAGGGTTTTAGCCACTAACTTGCTTGAAATTTGATTTAAAACATACATAGAAGTCTTTAAGACATCACCTCACAAGAACTCTGGCAATGATGAATAAGTCAACATGTATTTCACCATGTTCATAAGTGTTTGGTTTCTTTTTCTACAATACCATTCTATTCTGATATCTTAAGCATGGTGTAATTGGCCTTAATCCCACACTCCTACAAGTACTTGGCAAAAGGACCAAGGTTTCTCCTAATCTCATCATACTTGCTATAATTACTCATCACTTCTATCAGAGTTGACACATTTAATTTTCCTTCCTTGTTTAAGCTCAGTTGCAACCATGAATGACTTGAAGGCATCCAGTGATTCAAATTTTTCACTAAGCAACTCCACCATCTAAATCTAGAATAATTATCAATGAAAGTGATGAAACATTTATAAACCATCAATAACTGTAGGAATAATAGGTCCATTGATGTTAGTATGGATTAGCTCCAAGGTATCCTGTTTTCTGCTTCTCTTTCCCTTTCTTGCTCTAATAAGAAGTTTTCCTTTGATACAATCTACACATGTGGCAAAGTCTAAGAAAGTCTAGATTATGTAGGACTACTTTTTTTATAAGTCTCTGCATCTTTTCTATGGAAATGTGTCCCAAACACATATGCCACAATATGGAGGATTTCTCATCAATCTTGCTTCTTTTCTTTCCAATCACTATATTAATTAAGTCAAAAAAACAAAGGTCCAAATTGATTTTTTACAATCCATCACACAATGCACCAAAACTAACCACACATAAATTATATTGTAAATCAAATTTTCCATTACCAAAATGATATAAATAACCACTATGATCCAAAGCAACTAAAGAAATCATGTTACTCCTCATAGAAGGTACATAAATAGTATTTTTAAGTTCCAATACATGACAAGTGGATAAACATAATGAAATAACTCATACATGCTCCACTTTTATGTCACACCCCGATCCATAAAACGTGACCAGCATAGAAGGTCACCATCAGAAATCCTTCCATCAAGAAACCCCCTACAAGCCTTATAATGTAATTAACATACTAATGACTTACTATTTCATCAATCCACGATGAAATATTTAAATATTAAATTCTAACAAAAATTCGACAGAGTTTCCTCTATTTTTCAAACACCTAGCCATAAGGCCTATACAACAGCACAAAGGCTACATGCCCACCATAACCTATACAATATTATAACAAACATAATGGCCCAGATTACATGATCTACATCTTATTGGGCAACCAACAATCATACACATGCATATATAATCCTACCAACTGCCACTAGTTTTCACCATTCATATACCTTTAATCTCCGCAGAAATGATCCACTCGATCCAAGAGCAGATCCCATATTAGTGTAAGATAGAGGAGCGATAGAAGAACCTTGAACTCTGAAAAACATGGAAAAGAAAGGGGTGAGTTTCATAGAAACTCAGTGAGTAAACAATCCCATGCTCACCTAAAAACCCCATTTATAAACCATGCTCGAAAGTATATATATAGTTGTGAAAATATGCTTACCCCATTAGATGTCATAACTTCACAAGTTTGGAAGTTTCATTCATTAAAATAATTAAACCATTGTAATATGATATTTAATAGAATAAAAGATACAACGATACATGGTACTATGGAAAACAT
>JANHAO010008414.1:0-19365 GCA_026873985.1 Saraca asoca | reverse complement strand
TTTATCTAACAATATACTTTAGTGTTTTGATTTGTTTTGCAGGTTCAAAGATATTTGATTCAAGATTCAAGAGATCCAAGATTAGTTTCTAGGATTTATTTTTTAATAGAATCTTTTGTAAAAAGGTTCAAATGATGTTTAATCCAAATACTTTTAACTAAACAATGAGATAGAAAAATCATTTGAAGAAAACCAATATTTTATAAAATTATTTTTAACATTATGAATAGATTACCAGATCAATGCAATCAAGAACATATAAAAAATTCATATCACAATCGAAGTTACAATTGATGCATGATATACAAACTGATTTACCAAAGGTTGGGAAAAATGGCTACTTCGATGTAGTAAGTGATGCGAAGACTGTGAATTACAAATTACACTTTGATTACCATACTGATTATTTAATTGTAACCACTTATAATCAATGCGTAAATCGATATAACAACTGAAAGTTAGTTATTCTATTACAGATGGTTATAGTAGTTATTTAAGCTTAACTACCTTCCTTATATAAATGATTCTTCATAGATTTTCTTCACAATTCAGTGCGAAATCATTAGAAAAAGATCTAAAAACATTTTTCTCTCTACCTCATCAAAGCTTTAAAGATTTCTACAAAAGTTCTGGATCAAAGATCACTCAAATCTATCTTAGTTTGTTTGAGATTTTCATATCAAACACTGGTATTGTATTCCTTAATCCTTTCTCACTTAATTTTTTTTTATTTGTGATTTCTAGGATTTAGAAATCTATATAGGTTTAGAAGAGCCTGTCTCAATTCTTCTAGGTTAGCAAGAAGCCTGTTAAATTCTTGTGTATTTATTGTAAAATTGGCAATTCAGAAGCCTAGTAATTCTGATAGTTTTTTATTTTAATTCAAAAGGTCTTTCAGTTGAGAAAGATCAAGTGGAGTAGACTTGAATTATGGTTTCAATTCAAGTTGAACCACTTTAAAAATTTGTGTTTTCAACTTCTCTTTCTTCACTTATATTTTAATTGTTGTTGCTGTTAATTTTTAATCTTGATCATCTTCACACCTATTGTGTATCAATCTTCTGCATATCTCATCAAAAGAAATATTAAATTTAATAAAGGTGTATATAAATTCCCCAACGGGAAAAGGGTAAGATCCGGACATATTCCACAAGTTAATTCTCTTATTGGGACCATCAAAATAAAAAGAAAGTTTCCAAAATTATTTCTAATCAATTTATAATCATATTCAAATTAGATTCAAAGTTCAGGAAAGTTTCTATAATCACATAAACATAATTTAGGCAGGTATTCTCAAAATTGGTTGTAACTGCGATTCATTTCTTAAATTATATTTGTGTAATTAAATCATGAAATTAATTGATTATCTTCACAACCAATCAAGGTGGCCAGAACCACCATCTATGGTGCCCAAAAAACCAACCAGCCATGTTGGTTTAACTAGCAAAGTTTCAGCCAGCTTGATGTCATCCATAACTAGTAGCTAATCCACCCAGCTTGTGCTGCCATGTTTGGCCAGCAAGCTATCATGGCAACTAGCTAGCTCCTTTCTGATATATTTTTTATTCATGGTAAAGATCCAATCCATATGGATTTATAAAAATTTTATGTAGAAAATTTTAACACTTTGAATGGAAAACTTTGATCATATGGAATCAAACTACAACATGCATATAATCTCTATTCTCACCATAACAATCAACTCTTTAATTATGAATTAATGGAAACCAACATGGGCTCTGATACCACTATTGGGGAAAATTGGATTGAAATATGTCAAATATGTCAACCAAAGCATCAAGTATGTGTAGTGGAATTTTTTTAAAAAATTTCTAAATCATAGATCATGTTGTTTACAAATTAATTTATAAGCAAGTTAAAATTTAAATCAATAGTTTAAATTATACATTCTCGAGACTTATTCTCAAAATCCTTGATCAAATCTAAATTTAATCTTCAAGCAATTCCATGAACTCTTCAATCAATCTTATGATCACATCTCTTGGATTGTCCTTTGGCAACTCCTTCAGACTTAGTCTCTAATACCAACGATAATTCACACGAACTAATTTGATTCAAAACTTTCACTAAGTTCACGTAATAGGTAGAATAGCAAAATCAACCACTCAATTTAAAGAGGTGCTAGCTCACCAAGGAATCACAAATTCATTAGAACATGGTCGGTGTTTAAATACAAAAGGGAGATGGGAAGTGAGATCACACAAAGAGAGTTGGTGCATAACATATGTGTCAAGGCTAAATTAATAGGTTTTAATGGTTTGGCTTCTCTCCTCTTTAAATAAAAGAGTTTGGAGCATAAGTAAGAGTGGAGAGCATGCATGAGTAATGTACAAGCTATGGTTTCCCCTTGCTTGTGTCATCCCATGCAGCCCCTTGGTATAAGGAGACCAAACTCCTTAACCTCATACTCTCTTTTTTGTTTCCTACGAGCCCAATCATCTTTCTATGAGGCCAAACTTATGAACTCTTTTACATAATCATTCCCTAATTATTTTAATTAACTAAAACAATTTTTCTAATTCAGGAACCATTCTTCTACTTATTATCTCCTCCAATGTTAGTATAAATGTTCTACAATATTTAAATATTAACATGAAAATTTACTACTATTTAATAATTGTAATCTCCATTAGAATTATTGAATCATTGATTAGTTAATACTTCTAATTATATTAGAACACTTACTTAATCATTTCAAATTTTCAAGATGCTCACTTTATTCAACTTTTAAATTCATAACATTTTTCATTCTACCTTTTCCTTTAACTTTGAATCAAAGAGATCTTATTGTATGTGACCCATTAGATTTCCATTTATGCTAGCAATAAATTTGTTCATAAGCTTCTATAGACTTAATTGAATTAAAATTCCTTTCAATTTAAATAAAATTTCTCTAAATTGATTAAACAAATTCATAAATCAAGATTGACTTCTAGCAGAGCATCATAATTACCCAAATATCAAGAATGGATTTATGGAAATTAAAATCTTTCATGACAAAGTATTAGTGTGTAATTCAATCCCTTCATTTTTTTATATTCAAATTGGGAGTACGTATGGTTCAAGTGTCAACCCTAATATGAACATCCAATCTTGAGTGTATGCTTGACTATGTGCTATCTCACAATCATTCATACGTAAAATTTCTTTTATGGATCATCAATATATAGGGCTATGATTTTAATCATAGCATAAATGTCGAAACATCTTTTGAATATCTTTCCTTGTTATCAAGAAAAATGAATTCCATCTTAATCAATAATTACCTTCAGTACTTCATGGTGTACCCAAAATTATTCATATGTACTCTTTAAAAATACAAGCATAAAATAAAATCAAAGTACACGATTTCATACATAAGATACTTTATTGATCTTAAGTCTAAATATCACTTATACCACCTTTTACATGAAAAGTCCATTGACACATAGTAATATTTCATATGGTTTTTCATGATGGATCAATCCAATCATATGTTTTATAACATCTACTCATATATCTGTTCTGATATCAACATATCAAATAATGTATAAGATCACTGTATTCTTTTAAAAAAATGTGACATAACATATGTTGGTTTACTCGTGAATAATTGATATTTTATTTTCTCAATTATTCAACAATCAAGGATATTTAGAAATATAATTATATATGTAAATTATCTCATAATTATAATTATAATTTATTTATTTACAATTATATTTCAATATAATATTCATATATCAAATATATATTTAGAACTAAATTGATAAAAAAAAATTAAAACATCATATTTCATTAAACGTGTTAAGATACATAATATTCATGCCAATACAACCAATTTACCTCAAGGCATGTATACTAACATTTCAATATTCTCCTAAACTCTCTGGACCCGATGATGTAATGTATATGAAATCAAACCACTAAAACGTGGTTTACTTTATTGTATAATTTTTGAACAAATTCACCGAACCTCATTTTGGCCATCAATTAGGCATAATTGCACATTCCGTAGACACAATACTCGCCGGAATCACACCGGTGATTGCAAGAGCCGCAATGCCTCTTGTCATAAGCCAAATCAACACATTCACCTCTACAACATGTCTGAGTGAACATGCACTTGTTCTTGCAAGCACCGCAGTTCTTGCTGTCGTAGGCCAAGTCCACGCACTTGTTGTTGCAGCACGTTGAGTTGGTGCCTTCATACAGATTGCATATTTCGTGATCCTTGTGGCAATGGTCGGCAGCATTAGGATTTCTCTGTTTCACATTTTGAGCCAGAAAACGACTCACTTTCTTTGAATGCAATGCTATATTTTTGCTTTCATCTTTCTCCAATGACACGAAATCCGGCTTCGAGTCGTGATCTTGGCCGATGCTTCTGGTGGTGATCACTGCGATGGACAAAGCTGTGATTATTGCTATGGTGGATATTATCGCTCTTAGAAGGGCCATGGCTTTGTTGATTGCGTGGGAGTAAATTAAAAATATGAGAGATTTTGAGAGAGGGATTTGTTTGTGTGTTTGTTAATTTCTTGGGGGAGAGGATGATAGAGAAAGAAGGATGAGCAAGCTTGGATTTATAAGGGAAGTGATGTAATTACATTGGAGAAGTTGAAGCAGGAAGATTGGAAAAAAAGGGTGAGGCTGCATGAGAAGTGTAATGGAATAATGGCACTATTTGGACCTCAAAGAAACTTGAGTTATTGGAGCACTCCAACATAACTTTATGGACTATATTGCCCTTGGCATAATAAGCTATTGGAAAATGATATATTTATTTGAGTTTAAACATTCAAGAGCACTTATTATTTGCATGACAAATTACTTTTTTAAATAAAAAATTTAAAAATATGATAAGTTGTTGTGATGAGGCCTAGAAGATGCCAATCTTCTCTTATAGGATCTACATTATTATTTACTTATGAATTGCTTAATTCATTAATAAAATTCAAACTTAAAACATTAATAATTGACAATAAATTATTTTATCAACTAAATCAACCCAAAAAATTTAAATAAATTTGAATTATTGAAATCAATGAATAAATAGGATAAATTAAGTAAGATTACAACATATGTAATTTCATAAGACACTAAAGTCTTATTTGATATACTATATAAGATAAGCGTTAATAGTATAAGAATTATAAGATAGCATAGTATAAAACATGTATAATATAAATTTTTATATTATATTTTATACTCACTGTATAACATATATAATTATATGTTATATATATTTTTTATTTCATAATAAAAGATAATATATATAATATTAAAATTTAATATTAATAAAATAATCGTTATATAACAGTGATGATATTAGTAAAGGAGGGATATGTGCTAACAATTAATGATAATAATGGATAATGGTAATAATGAAAAGGAAGTAGTGCTAACCAAGATAATAATGGTAAAGTGGAGATAACGATGGTGTATGATAATGATAGTGATATTTACTATTTTGCAGATTAGGTAGTGGTCATATGATGCCAACAATAGTTAGTAATAATAATAATAATAAAAGTAATTGTTAACAATGAGATTGTAAAGATCGACAATGATCCCCGTTGCATTGAGGGTGATGGCAGGCATTGACAGTGCTAATGGTGGTGATAGTGCTGCCTATCATCGCATTGGTAGCGGTTAGAGTTGATGGTAGTAACCACTAATACATTTGTGATCATCAATGATAATTAATAATGAAAAAATTGATAGACTAAAAATATTTTAATTACTTTTTTATAAATTTTATTTATCAAGTTTTGTTCTTCACTTTAAGGAATGTACAATGGTATATGACATTTTATATATAAGAGAATGATATCATATAAATTTATACTACACAATTTATACGTTAAATATATGGTATGACTTAATTATTTAACTTATTATTTACTATCATACCTTATAGGTTTCACCAATCAAGCCATAAAAATGTATTTGATATCACTAAAACTTTTACTACTAAAATTAAGCATTGAATATTAAATTCATTAATTACCCCCATGTAATTATAAAAAGAAAAAAAAATCCAAATTCCTGGAAGTCAAAGGTTATTTATGACTTTTTAACGCCATGGTGACCCCGGGCCACGGTTGGGTGCTTTATGGTCAAATCGCAGTGGCCAGCCTGAGGAAATTCAGGCATGCTGTTAGGGGAAGCAAAGGACATTTTTCATAAATGAAAAGAGCTTAAACAAAACCATAACCAAATAATGTGTCTGCTACGCTTCGTGTTGACCAAACAAGGCAGTGCAACTTAACTAGGCTGGAAGAATTTAATTAAGCTTCAATTATACTACGCCTACTGTGTGCAAAACGTCCACTAATGTACGAAAACAAGACAATTGTAATCAAAACCTTCATTATCGCAATATGATATAGGCTGATAATTTGACCCTCATATATCGAACTTTTAAATATTTTTATCATAGTCTCCTGAACTTTTTGATGTTTTGACATTAAAGCTAGGTCTTTGCATTTTAATAATTTAATAGTTTATTGTATATGTGACTTAGTATATATTATTATTATTATTATCTAACTTAAGTTATTAGGAAAGGAAAACGTGAAATATAAACAAGCATAAGCATGACTTGAAAAATATGAAAACAGCAGAATCATTGAATATGGTCTAATGACAAGGAATTTGAATAATACATTACATATCTTAAGTTCAAATCTCTTAATTGACAAATGAAAAAAAAATAAAATAAAAGTAAAAACAGTCCTATTAATTATATAAACATTAAGCTCATACTAAAAAATTGAATTTTTTTTAACAAAATTCATTAATTACTTTAAATATTCAACCTAAGTTATGAGATGCGTAAAAAAAATGATTAAGTTAAACTTGAGCTAGCCAAGATGAGTTTTAGAATTTTAGTCTGTAATCAAATAATTTAAGTCCTACTGTTATATTATTCTGTATGAACAGCTATCATTCTCACTTTTCAGTTTTATTTAATTTCTTCTATAAATTAGATCTTATTATATGTCATTTTGTATAAATTAGATTACATCACTTACGACATGATTCATTACTAATCAATTTTTATGAGTTAGATTATACTAGTTGTTACATGAAGTTAATAGATCATCATGACACTTTTAACCTAATCCTTATTCTTTGAAAGCAAAAGCATTTGGGTAAATTAACAATTTGATATTTAAGATACGTGTAAAGCCATTCAACTAAAAAAAAAAAATTAAAGTTGGGAGTTGAATTCCATTTCAGAAAAGGAATAAATTCATATAACATATGGAAAAAGCATGTAGTTTCTCCTTATTTCAATTGATGAGATGAGAGCTCTGTGAAGAAGCTAACATTTTCAGAAATCTTAATATTTTAAAAATTGTAAATCCCAAAAATATTATCAGATTGGATTCAATTAAAAATATTCATAAAAATTTTATAATATTGTATTTTATCCTTATAAATATTGTTAAACTTCTAAAAATATTCTTATTAAAAATTGATCATCAACACCAAAAAGTTAATCATTCAATAATAATAGTGGTAGTCAACAACAATATTGTATTGGTGTTGGGTGATTGTTAACAAAGATACATGACGAAGGATAATAATCAATTATGATAAATGATAATGGCTGGTGATCAATTACGGTAAATGAGAGTGGAGTTGAGGTTATGATAATAGTAAGATGTTAATAGAAAAATAAATAAAATAATTTTTTTTATATAATTAAAATATTCTTATGTCATCAAAATGTAAGATATTTATCTTTTATAAGAATATTTTAAATGAATAATGGGCTAAAAAATTCTCAAGATTGTTCGCATTCTTGGATAATTTTTCTTGATTTTTCATCAAATATTAAAATTTAAAATAGTCTTAAAATATTTTTAAAAAATGTGAGAAAAATCGAATATTACCAAAATGGCTAGAGTTTCAATAGTAGCAATAGATTGCCCTTTTTTTTTTTTTGGGGACTACATAAAACCAGGACACAGCCCAATCAGAGAAACCCAAGAAAGGCCTCACCGCATGCACAACAAAACCCAAAAGCCTGAATTGAATGGGCCAAATTCCACAAGGTTCATCAGTCACAGCCAAACCTTAGTAGCATTATGGATTGAATGAGTGCACTAGTTTTTGTTTTTGTTTATGGTACGGCCCAACAACTGATCAAGTTAATAGTCATAATTAAATAAAAACACACATGACATAAATTAAATTATCTCACTAATTTTATATAAGAGTGAAATAAACAGATAAATATTCAAACATTAATTGGAAAATTCACCAATATATGTTGAAATTTATTATCCTTCCATATTCTCTATATTTAGTTTATAAAAATCTCTTAATTTCTGAATAGGTGATGATAAGATATGAATTCTAAATTATTATAAGTATTTTTGAAATTTTTTACAAAAAATTATAATTTATATAATTATTATGTATAACAAATACATAAAAATTTACAATTTTATGGAGAGAAGAACTTTCAACTTTTTAAGACAAAACTACATAAAAAAAAATTGTATATATTTTGTAGAATATATACCAATACCTATTCTCAGGAAAGCAAATAAATATTTTAAATATAGTAAATATTTCTAATTCTGTTATATTATTAAGAATTTTAATATTATCTCTTATTATATTATAATAAATTAAAAAAAATCATATTCTCAATTTTAATATTTATTTTATTATAACATTAAAAAATCTGACTTATTAAAATATGACCGGAGAAGATCAACCACCAGAAATATTTATCCCACCTTTACCGTTCCTAGGCCATAAATGATGGAGAGAATTTGGCATGTTTAAACGAGACCATAATATATGTAGGGTAGGGTCCTATGCTCCTTCACCTCCTTCCAAAACCAAGTCAAAGTCAAAGACAAAGACTAATAAAAGCACCTTAATTGCTTTGCCTTCTCGTGTTGTCTACTGCAACCGTCATTTCTGATCTTTTCAAAATGTAAGGTACACCTTCCCTGCGAAGCGCCTAACCTAACAGTGCGTGCCTCTGATTTTCAACCTTTTGCGTTGGCATACGGGACTTCCCGACTTTAGTAAAACAACGTTAACAAAAGGTTTAGAAATATAATTGGTTAACGATTCAGGTTGATTTAGTTGAAAAAGTTTTTTATTTTTGATAATTTATATCTTAAATTTAAATTTAATTATTAATAATTTTAAGGAATTAAATTATTTATAAGTATTATGTTTTGTAAGTTCTTAAGAAGATGATGATATATTCTCATTTTTAAATTTTATTTATAATAATTTTGTTATATATGAATCATACTCTTCCCTCACACAATAAAATCATTAATAAATTAATTTTTTATAATTTAATTATAAAAATAGCACTATTAAAGTGAACCATGCTTTAATTTTATATTATTTATAATTAATTCATACAAGAAATTAATTCTTTTGATACGGTGCTAAATGGTCCAAAGCAGGATGTGTTGGAGAAATTCGGAGTGATTTGATCTATTAAATATTTAAATCAGATTACAGTTCACTCATTAAAAAAATATATAGTAATTCAAGTAAAATATGACATATTGAATTACAACTTTAGAAATATTCATAATTATACTTGAATTATTAAATTGCTAATGAGTGTTCTATAATCTAAATTGTTGAAATAAGGCCCTTCAACAATTTCTCAATGTGTTGGTGTGGGTGTCTGCAATGCCAAACGTTGAAAGATGAATGAAAACCCCACCGAAAGAGGGGAGAATATTTGAAAGAGAAATTCTTATTATACTTTAATTATAATATAGACTCTTACTTTATTTATCTGAGTGAAGGTTAATTTTTAACATGAGTTTTTATTCCATTTAACAAGTGAAGGTTAATTATCAATTTTTTAATATCTTAAAAAAAATTAAAAAATATATTTTTAATATTTATATATAATAAAATTAATAATTAATTTTTTATTTATTAAATGAAAATAAAAATAATATTATAATCGAAACATATGAAAATACCTTCCTTTGAACATGTGTTGGATTTAATTTGAACATATTTAAAGTTTGGTGACCTTGTCAAAGTCCAGGAGTATGACACTTGACTATGAAATGCCTTTATATATATTCTCCTAATATTATAATATAATAACTGTGGTACTTACCATATTCAAATGTTACACTATAACATGTCAATAAAAGAAAAATAACAGGAAGTTTTAATTTTTACCTTTTTTTCTTTCTTGTTTTAATTCAAATCATAGATAGAATTTTTAAATTTTCTTTAGTCTTCTTTTAATTCAAAATATATTATCCTTTCTTCATATTAAATAATTTATATATAAATAAATAATTATATTTATATAAAAATAAAATACTGATCAATATAATTAGTAATATTTAATTTTAATTAGGTAAATAATATTTATATAAAAATTTTTAATATTTATAATTTTATATTATATTTAAATATGAAATATTAAATTTGATATTTTATAATTTTTCTTTTAATCTTTTTATTGTTTTTAAGTATATATAACAATTTTAATTTAAAATATTTCTGATATACATATTTTCTTAAAGATTATATATTAGTTATGATAGCTAGAAAATAAATATAGTTAAAAAATAATTTGAAGACATATATGAACTCTTATTAATTGGAAATTTTAATTTTTTAAAATAAAATAATTAATTTAAAATTTTAAATAAAATAATTTATAAATAAATTTATCTTAGTATTGATATATTAAAAAAATGTTTAAAAAATGAAAAAATTTAAATAATAAATTTAGATAATTTAAAATATTAATATAATAATTTTATCAAATTAAAATAAATATAATATTCTCTTACAATTAATATAAACATAATTATTCTAATCATATAATCATATAATAGGTAAAAACATAATAATAATTTATTTATGTTTATAATTTAAATACGTTATGATATATAATCTAAATTCATATTATAAATTACTATAAAATAAAATTAATCAAATCTTTGGCTCCTTTCATTTTATTTTTTTTGTTCAGTTCGTCTTTGGGTTCTTCTTTGCTAAACTGATTAAACTTTTCCCTGTTTTTTTTATGATAATGTTTGATCAATTTCACAGTAAAATTCTAAATAGCTAAAGTGTCACAAACTTTATTTGTGGAAAAATTTTTACATTAGTAATAAATATTAATATTTGTATTGTAGAGGCATGAAAATGACTGTTGAAGCAATTTCTGCAAAGTGAGATTTTCTAATTACCTTAATATTCTAATGTTTTAACAGTTAAAAGATAAACAAATAAAATTTAAACTCTCATAAAAATTCTTGCAATTCTTCCTTAACATCTTCTAAGCCATTCAACTATAAAAGTAATCGATCAATGATACAATAAAAGTAATCGATCAATTGAGACAATCTAAATTATATCAACTATATTAATCTTTAATCAACCGAATACTAATCGAACGGGGATTTGTTTAAATTGAGTTGTGTCAAATACAATTTTTTTTATTTTAATACCTTCTCAAGAAAATTCATGAAACCTCTAAA
The DNA here is from genome assembly GCA_026873985.1 of Saraca asoca. Taxonomy (NCBI): domain Eukaryota; kingdom Viridiplantae; phylum Streptophyta; class Magnoliopsida; order Fabales; family Fabaceae; genus Saraca; species Saraca asoca. The sequence goes on along the minus strand of JANHAO010008414.1, from coordinate 7,846 downwards.
AATTAAAATCTTTTCATCAATTTTTTTTAATAATTTAGACTTTAATCTCTTCAAATATATTTCTCTGACCTGGGCCTCTGAAATTAAGAGTCCAGAACATGGAGTACTGCCCAGGTATGAACTCAAGTTCTCCTGCGTGCACCTTTTTGAACATTGACCACAATCAACAAGTAATGAACACATTTAATTGTCCATGACTTTGAATCAAACTCGTAGCTGTAAGATGCATTTTTCAATTTGGCTTCAAAGAATAGAAGTACGTAGAGTTAACATCCATGTTGACTTGCTTAAGAATTTGATTGGAAAACTCTACATTTCAAAACACCTTCAGTAATATAAGTGATGTAGAAGGATGTAACCCTAAAGGACGGACGGTGGCGAAGCCTTCGACGAATTTTGACTTCCAAAATTTAATTTTATAAGTCATGTATTTGTATTATTTAATTATGTAAAAAAATTTAAATTCTTTTATAAATTTTTTAATTTCTAAAATTTTAAATTAAGATCAACCTATAAGAATAAATCATCCCCCGAGAACAAAAGAAAAGTAGAAAACCCACAAGAATAGATATTAAAAGGGCTAACAATAGCAATTTTGAGTTATTCAGTTCAATGTCAATCTATGTGCTAATTTTTCTAATAATTAAGTCGTAATATTCAATCTTACTAAAATATTATTATACAATAAATATGTTCTATTATAAGAGAGTAAATAGAAAGAAATTTTATTTTATTTTTTTATTTTTTTATTTCAATTTAAATCATAGATAGAACTTATATACTTATATGTTTTAACAATAATTATTTATTTAAATTATTTATAATTAATTTTTAATTTAATTTTTTAATTTTATTACTATTAAATTATTAAATAATATTTTAATTTTAATTTTTTAATATTTAATTTATTTATTTATTTAGACAATGAAATTTTAGTATTTTCATATTATTGAAATAATTTTTGACTTTAAATTTGGCGGCATTATATTTAAATATTAATATTAAAAATAAAAGTTAAAATTATTTTAATATTTTAGTGAGTTACATAATTTTAAATTTAAATAATTTTAATAATATATCCTCTAATTTTTGAATTATAAATCATTTTGATGAATATTATATATCCTAATTTTTTATATAAATTATCTATCTCAAAAAAATTATTTAATAAAATTATCTATCTCTAATTTTCAATCTAAAATATTAATAAATTTTAATTTAAATTATTTTTGTATATATTAACTAATTTATATATAATAAATTATTATATTTATATATAAATAAAATACTTATCAACACATTATTAGTAATATTTAATCATGATTTGGTAGATAATATTTATCTAAAAATTCTAACTTTTTAAATTTTTATATTATCTTTAAAATTTTTTATTTTGAAATTTTTAACATTTTGAAATTTTTAACATTTTTGAGTATTTTTTACAACTTTAATTTAAAATATTTCTAAAATGTATTTTTTGAAGTAATTAAATCTTCTAGCATAAAGAAGTTAATTTAAAATTTTTAAGTAAAATAATTTATAAATAAATTTGCTTGAGTATTAATATATTAAGAAAATATATTTGAAAAGATGAAAAAAAAACAAATGACAAATTTAACTAATCTAAAATATTAATATAACAATTTTATTAAATTAAAAGAATATATAGTCTTACTTAACAACTAAAATAAATATAATTATACTAATTATATAGTTATTTAATAAGTAAAATTATAATAATAATTTATCAATATTTAAATACATTATATTTTATAATCTAAATTTGTATTATAAATTGTTAATAAATAAAATTATTAAACTCATGTATTGCACGAGATACAAGCTAATATTGTATAATTTGGTTACTTCCAAGTTGGTATTATCATTTGATTCTCAAAGGATTGGGATCATTATTTTTATTATAATTATCTCAATGTTGTTATTTGTTTGAGATGTAATAAAATTATGAAAAAAATATAAATTATTTTCTTTAATTTTGGATATTTACATTTAATATTTATAATTATTAATTTTTGTAATTACTTATTCCAAGATTATTTATAAGTGATAAATTGTATCCAACATGTATTTTGTTAACAATTTGAGAAAATAAACATGCTTGATTTGATATGAAATTTTGTGAAAAAATTAAGTATAGTATCAAAGCCTTATGACTTAAATTTGATAATGATTTGATTTATATACTATTTTTTTTTTCAATTTTCCTCAACGTGAAAGGTATTTTAATCATTTTTGACAATACAAATAGGAAAGTATATGATGTAGTTCATATATTTTTATCTTCATGTTAATATAATATAGAATTTAGATTTCTTCCAAAATTATGAAAAAATATTTTATAGAAGCGTAATTTATCATTTATGAATAAAGCAATTATAAAAATTTATAATTGTAGGTATTAAATGTAATAATCACAAAATTAAAGGAATTATTTGTCTTTTTCCCTAGTTTGGGGAGCTTTCCTAGCATATTAAAACTATAGAAATAATTGGTTTTTTTCTTTTTTTCTGATGGAAAGTGGGACCAGGGTGACCAAGGTTTGCTACTTTCTTTGGACATTATTGCGGGGAAACTTGGCAATTAATATGGCATAGACCCTCTTAGATTGAAAAGTGAAGGATTCATCTTTTGTGGTATCCACTCTTCTAATTAAAATAAAGTAAGCGGGTATCACCAAAAGACCATCGTGTCAAAGAATATATTAAAATTATAATAAAAATATTTCTAAATATTTTTCAAATAATTTAAACTTTTAAAAATAACTGATATTAGATAAATATTATTTTAAAATAAAGATAGGTACACGTGTGTTCTTTGTGAATTAAAAAAATAATATCTAAATTTTTATCAAAAATTTTAAAAAATTATAATTTTTATTAATAAAATTATAATTTTTATGCTTATTATCAGCAAAATTTATCTTTTTATAGGAAACACAGTCGCAATTTTGATCATATATAACTTTTTTTTATAATTGATCATGTATTAAAATTAAAACCCGATATTATACTTATTTCTATTTTAAAATCACAATTAAAATAAGATAATAAGATAAGAATTGGTATCCAAATTGATAGGAACAAGAAGATGATAGCAATCTGAAATGGACCAATATTAATTAAGTTGCTTTTCCGTGAGAATTGAAGATTGTGTGCGCGGCAAATTAAAGATAATTGGAGTCATGACTCATGAGAATGGTGTAATTAAGATAGGCGTCGACTTAATTTACTTTACATTTTGGACTTGTGACTTTTCTGTTTTCTCTCCAATTGGGGGTTACTTGTAATGACAAAGAAAACGATGTGAACACACAGCATATATTTGCCTGTCTTTTCCTTTTTTCCTTTTCGTGATATGTTTGAAAATTAAGATTAGGTAGTTATCAATTTCTTATACTATTCATTTTCTTTCATTTTCAAAATGAAAATACACAAACTATGTATAATGTGATTCATATTTTGTATGCAAAGACTCATTAATAAATTTTGGTAATTTTTTATAATTTTATATATTAAAATTGAGGGTATTTAGATCTCTTAAATATGCTAGTAATATTCGTCATTGATTTTAAAACTTTTATTTCAGTATTCTGAATTTAAAATTGAAATATTGTTTAAATGTATTAAATAACTCGACACTCTTTTATAAAAAATCTAAAATGATTATGAGTAATTCAAGTAAATATTTTTAATTAAACCAATTTTTTTTTTACACTTCAATCGACTTAATATTAATCTATTCAAATTCCAAAATCAATTTTATAAACGATTTTATTAATATCAGTTTTAACATATTAAAAATCTTTTTTTTTTATTTTTTTTTGTAATTAATATCGTTAAAGGATAATACCTATAATTATAAAAATATAACTATAATTTTTAAATTTAATGTAAACTATCCTAAAATTGTAATGACCTATATACAACATAAAGTTTCGTGTCAGTGAAACATAAATTTATAAAAATTATATATTACATTATGCATATTATTACTTGGCACTATAATTGATAAAAGTTTTATTGGACTTAGACTTAGAGCAATGGGAAAATACAAGAATAAAAAGAGGCTTTATTTGACTTTAGACAAAATTTTAGATGAATTCGATTAAAGGTTGTTAATTTTTTTTTAAATCATTCGTAATCATAAATCAATTTTTCAAAAAAAAAATATTTATTTCAAATTGAGTATAAATTTTAACTACTTAATTTTAATTTAATTTAATTAGTTTTTTGTGGATTGACTTTTTTTCCTAACCTCAAGTTGTAACCTTAAGTTGAAGCATACACGAAAAGTCATCTATCAATAGCTTGATTTTATTATATTATTATATTTTTTCATTGGTTTTTAATTTGGCCCCTGATAGTAATTAATTAGCTGTATCAAGTTGCAATTTAGCTAGCTATGGGGTTTTATGATTTGGGAAAATCTCCATCTAGTTGTTCATTGTTGAATCGTATTTTGTTGTAACTTGAATTATTTAAGTAACGTATTCTCGTAGTCAAACTGTATTTGAATGTAAATATAGCATTATTCCCAACATTAGCATATTGATATTAAGAATTATGAATTGTCACTGTATATTTTTGTTGATAAATCCACGCACAGGGTTTACTTGATAATCTAGCTAGTAATATACTGGAATATATAATTTTTATTAACTTAGATAGAAAGAAGTAATGAAGTCAAAAGAATTTTTAATTGTAATTTTATGTGAAGAATCATTCAAATGTGAAATGAACTTCTACTCAAATGTATAACTAGTTTAGGAATAACAGTAATATAATGTTGACTTGCCAAAAAAACAAGTGATATAATTAGTAATATAGTTAAAGTTCCCTCGTATTCACTTTAAATGTTAAATTTTCATGTTTCATAAAAAAAGTATGACTCATATTTAGATTCAATTATTTTTATAAAAAATTAACGTGAAAGTAAAAATAAGAAAAAAATATAAAATTAACAATATTATATAATTAGCTCTAATAATTAGAAGATTATTATTTCAATGCATATTTTCTCATCACTCATCGTTATGGTAAAAAATTAATTTTTTATAAATTGATTTTTGGCTAATATATCATATAATTAATATGACATGTAAATTATATTATAGACGAAAAAAATAAAAGAAAAGATCCAACTTAGAGCCAGGAAAACATATAGAGTTGATAAACCATGATATCAATCTTTTAATTAATCCATGGTTGGAGGTTTGTTTTCTTTTCCTAAATTAAAATAAAAAAGAGGATACCATTCAGTATTCACACGCATACTAGAAGGTTTGAAATATTATACTCTCATATATAGCCGCTATTTTATTATATTATTGATTATTTAATATTTTAACTGATTTATTTCTTAAAAAAAAAGTGTAAGACTAACAATATATATATATATATATATATATAAAGGAAGGTTGCGGAAAGCTGTTCGGAGGGAGAGGTGTGAAACCGTGAAAGTCAAAATTGGATCGGGGCAGCGCTTTTTGGTCAACATGGAACTCAGGCGTCAATGTCGTTGACCAGCGGTAGCCATTCCTTAACCTCCACGTGGAAGGCGGTGGAGAGCCCACTCCGACAAGGGCGGTGCAGATGTTGAATATTTCACGCTCCCAGGGTCACTCAAAAAACGGAATCAAAAAATGCTTCAATTGTTTTGTTGAGAAACAAATCGAGTAAATATCTTATTTAATTTTGATATTTTTAATATTTAAATTGGATTAAATCAAGCATGTTTACATCAATAATTTTTTAAATTAGATATTTGTAATCTTATTGACATATGTAAAACTCATGATCAATTGATGCTATCGTTAAATTAAGAATTTTTTACAAATTGAGTGGATTAGTAATTTCCATGTTTTATAATGTGAAAAGATAAATTTTATTAATCTTTCTCTTAATTGCTAATTTAAGGTCTATTGAAACTCTGTGAATTAACTAAAATTTGTCGTCTTATAATTTGATTAAAATTATTAATTCAGATTTGATTTATATACTAATAGAATTAAAATAAAATAAAATATTTAAAGAAAACAAGTGTGATCAAATAGAATAACCAAATTTGTAATTATATATATATGTGGGGGGTTGCTAACCATCATGTGGGGGTTAGCATTTTTCATTTGGACAAAAAGTTCAATATCTCATATATATATATATATATATTAATTTGAATAGAGAGGATATTTTAATAATTTTATTTTCAAAAGTAAAATATAATTTTAACGAAGAGAGAGAATTAGTATTTGAAACATTTAAGGAGCATTTGGTTGGAGAATTTCAAGAAACATATAATATAATAAAAAAATTAATTCTCTTTCACGTGTAATAGAATTTGTTATCGTTATTTAATTTTAATAAATTTCTTTTTTTGAAATCATTCATTCACTTAAGGTTTCGACTTACGTTATCATTTGGAAATAAAAAAAAAATCCTTCCTATTTCTTTTATTCTCTCACTTTACGGAACTCTTAACACTACTTATCATCATTGATCATCGCCTACCATCACCTTCCACCTTTTTATTACTACTCACCACTACTATCACAATTAATCACTACTTACCACCATTTTCAATCATTGACTACTACACACATCATTATTACCACAATTAACTATTATCTACTACCATCTTCCTTTGTCAACCATAGTTTATCATCATTGCTACCATTGACCATCACTCACCACTACCAATATTATTAATCACTACCCACCATTATATATAATTGTTAACTATTGCTCACCACTAAACTATCTCCCACAATTACTTTTCGTTATTAACCACTGCTTACTGCTACCGTTTATAATTAACCACCACCCACCCATACCAGTACTATTGACTATCGCTTACCACCACCACCTTTCGCTATTGATCACTGCCCATTATCACATTTTGCCATTGACTACCACTATCTTCCACCTTTGACAATTATTATTATTGACCACTACCATTCACAGCCATCTTTCATTGTTGATCAGTGTGTTGAACTAAACGCCTTTTTAATTGCTATCTCTCTTGATGCTCACTCTTAAATTTAATTTCCTAAAATTTCTACATTCTATTCTCTTTTTTTTTTTAACATAAGCACTCCAATTTTCTTTTGTTTTCCCTAAATAGGCATGCTAATTTTCTTTTTTTTTTATTACTAAAAAAATTAACATTTTACATAATTTTAATTTCATTTTGAACATTTTTCAGAAACATATTTCATAAACAATGTTTAATTTGATTATACACATTTTATGGAATGTTAATAATTTCATTATAAACCTATTTTATAAAATGTTAATTTTTTAGTTACAAATGTCAACTTTACAGTTGTTTTGAATGAATTAAGAGATCAAGCAATAACAACTCAAATAACAAGACTTTTTATTTAAAATAAAGATTTTGGTTTATTCTATCAAGAAAATAAAAAAAAAAAGAAAATTAGATGTTTACATAAAAAAAAATAGAGTAAAAAAAAAGAATGGAGTGTAGAAATTTTAAAAAATTGAATTTTACTTAAGAGTAGGCATTATGAGAGAGATAATAATTTAAAGGTTTAATACATTAATTCCCTCTCTTCATTAAAACTAGAATTCACTTTTAAAAATAAAAATTATTAAAATATCCCTTTTATTTAAATTAATATAAAAAAGAGATGTTAAGCTTATTGTTGAAGTGAAAGAGTGGAGAATGCTAATTCCATGTAAAGAAGTGGCGGGTTACAAATCCCCTGTATATGCCTCTCTCTCTCTCTCTCTCTCTCTCTCTCTCTCTCCCCCTCTCTCTTTCCCTCCCTCTCTCTCTCCCTCCCTTTATATGTAATAATCCCTTCCCT
>JANHAO010008413.1:0-19296 GCA_026873985.1 Saraca asoca | reverse complement strand
CTCCAATTATTTTTCTTAAAATGATTTTCAAAATGAGGTAATTTTTTAAACCACTTGAAGAAAGCTGAAAAATTGTTTACGCATTAATGCAAAAGTTGTGAAAAACTATTTTTTTTTACTTCATGAATCGATGTGACATCGATGCATGAAGAATGAACTTGAAAAATTGCTTTACCAAAGGTTGGGAAAACTTCCTGAATCAATGTTGAATCGATGCAAAGACTAAAAATGACATATTGTACTTCAAAACCACATCGATGCATTAGTAAATAATAGACTGTAATCGATGCGACTTTGATGCAGCAACTGAAAATCAATTTTTCTGTTACAGACGGTTATAGCAATTGCAACTGCCCAACCTTCTTTCTATATAAATGATTTTTTCACCGATTTTCTTCATCATTCAAGTGTGGAAAACCTTTTTATCATCTCTTCTACCTCTATCTTTCTGGTTATCATTGATTTAAAGATCCTGGAGCTCAATTGAAGAAATTCACATAGTTTTGTTTGAGATTTTCATCTCAAACTCTGGTTTTGTATTCTCATCCTATCTCTATTATTTTATTTTAGATTTCTGGTGTCAGAAATCTGGTTTCTAGGTTTAGAAGGGCCCTGTTGTAATTCTTCTAGATTAGCAAGATCCTTGTTTAATTCTTGTGGTATAAGTTAGTAAGAAGCCTATAAAGTCTTGTGGTAAAACTGGCAGTTTAGGAGCCCGGTTAAATCTTGATGTTTTTGATTAATTGAAGAGGTCTTTTGGTTGATGAAAGATCAAGTGGAGTAGACTTGAATTGCGGCTTCAATTCAAGTTGAATCACTTTAAAAATTCTGGTGTTTCTTGTTTATTTTACTGCACAATTATTTTCAGTGTTTGCAATTCTGGTTTCTACAATATTGATGATTGCACAATTTAATTTTTTGCAATCTACTTAAGTTTCAACATTCTGATATCTTCTACACTCTGCATCAATCTTGTTATTTGTGATATTGCATTCTTTACAATTGCATTTTTGCCTCATTACAACAATATTAATCCACTACCTTTGAATTAGCTAATCAAGTCATAAAGAATCCAATTCAATTAAGTTTTTAAAAAGGTGTATACAAATCTCCAATGAGATAAGGGCAAGACTCAATTATTTCTGCAATAATTTATTCTTTAATTCTGGGACCTAATAGAAATATATGAGTTTGAATGAGCTTCCTTATAAAGAGGTGTTTTTACATTGTGTAAGGCATAAAAACTAGATGTGTGATCATGATCGTGAGCCTATAATCTTAAATTTGAGTAGAATCGTGGGAGTCAAATATGAATGCTTACATTCAACTTGAGGAAATTTAGTTCAAATTATGAGCCTGCTCACCTGAAGTGGTAAACCTTTAGTAAGTCCATAATTGTACGTGATCCAAATGTGATTAGAATTGAAAATAGGGTTAGGAAGATTTGATTTGAATCATACAATACTAGTCCAAAAGTTAATTCGAATCGCAAAGCATGAATGCATGCCCTATTCAGCGAGCATGATCGTGAAAATAGCGTAATAAGGGGGATTCAAATTAAGAACCTTGGAAAAGAAAAATGTGTTAGAATGTTTTTGAAATGTTATAGGTTATTGCCTAGCACTTCTTCTATTAATTTGTGTTGATTGCATGGTTAGGTTTATGAACTCAATTTTTCATTAGTTCATTTGAGACATAAGGTTCTCTTTGTTGTGTTATTATAAATGGTACATGAAAGACTAGTAATTATATAATAGAATGACTAAAGAATAAAATGTTGTTATTGTTTTGATTGATCTGTGAATTGTAAAATGATTGAATAACTAAATGATTGATTGGTGGAATATTATCATTGTATTAAATGTGTTGTGAAATAAGTGTTTGTATTTGTGAATTATTTGTTATGGATCATTGAATGTTTCTTTAAGAAACATACAAATGCAAATTGAAATTGCATATGGCCATTAATATGATTTGAGTTTAGTAAACAGTTATTTTTGTTTGATTTCAAATCATTCTCATTGAATTGGTTTACTTTAGGTAGTGTATCTTTGTTTTCTATTTGTGGATTGGATAACTGATTGATAAATGTTCACATTCATAAGTCACTGAAGTGATGGGACCTACATGGTGCCAAGAAATGATAAATGATTAAGTGTGAATTGTCATTGAATAAGAATGGGGATGATTGTATATCAATATTGAATGAAATATGATTGGAGTAGATAAATAGTATTCTTGAATGTTAGGTAATTGAGGTGGACTATACCACATTTTCATTATTCTCAAGTAAAGGTAGTTGAAGTTGCTTATGACAATATTCCTTGTTGTTAAACATTAAATGATTAGAGCTGATAATTTTTTATTGTCATAGTTTCAAATAGTAGGATTTTGATGGTAGGTTAAATTACGAGTGAAATGATGTATAGGATGTCCTTGTTCATGACAGACTGACTGAAAAATATTCTTGTTGAGTGATTAAGATTATAAGGGTAATCATTTGATGTTAACTGAATTTACTAAATCGGAAGAGAGTTTCTCTAGATTATGGTATTGAACCACTAGTGAATATATTGTCCAAACTAATAGTTAGTTGTGAATAAAGATCATTAGTAGATTACACATTGGGAGAATCTTAATGAAACCATTGGGTAGTATCCTATGAAACATTGAGTTTGGCATCAAAAAGTTGTATTATAGAAATATGAATGTGAAATAGTACACTTGATCAGAAGTAGAAATGAGTAAAGGTGACTATATAACAACTTGGTGATAGAAATTTGCAATCAAGAAAGTGATTTAATCATTGGTAAAATTTAGCTTATAGGAATAGTTTAATTATTAAAAAAAATAACGTTAGGAGATAATTGGCATGGCTCACCTGAATATGACTATGTAAAATTTATAAGTAAATAGCTCACTCTATTATAGGTGTTTTATTGATAACTGGCCACAAAGAAATATGAGTTGAGATTCTTTTGTAACTTGAATTTGATTTAGATAAGCTATTACACAATAAAGTTATATCTAGTTTTCCCTCCACATTATTGGAATAGTTAGACAAAATAGAGAACATTTGGTAGGACTGTAAATGTGAAATAAGTTAGGAAGGTTCTTAAAAGCAAGAATATTGTGTTATATGTTTACAATTGGGTAATGGCAAACTACATCGATGGGTCATACAACTGTATATCTATTCTAGTTAAACTAAACATTATTGTATTTAATTAAGTTTGTATATTGTTAATTGCGATATTGATGTAATTGTATATTAGTAATAAATAGTATACAAAGTAAGTGATTTACTTACTGAGTTTCATTGAAACTCACTATGTTTTCCTTGAAAAAAAATGTTTTAGGTTGCAAATATGTTCATGGTCTCGAAGACTACTTTGACTGAGAAGTATGATACAATGCTTGGAGGAACAATTGGTAATAAATGATTTCATGTATGCATACATTGAGTCATCATGTTTTTACATATGGTATTATTTTGTAAAAAAATTGAGATTTGTATGAAAGGTTTAGATATTGATAAACAAGTTATATAGAGGAAACTCCATTAAAATTTGTTAAAAGCTTTTCAAAATTTCAATGAATCGGAATTTCAATCATTTTGAAAAAAAAATTGTATTGGTGTTTTATTTAAAGTTTAACATATAATATGCATTGAAAAAGTAAGTATAAGGCTTATAGGTGGATTCCACCAGGTGTCTACCTATGCCATTCGTGTTCTAAAATTTAGGGAGTGATAGTTGTAATTTTGTGTTTTTAACCATTAGCCCCTATCAAAATTTCAGTTGCTACAATGCCCCCTTTTTTTTTTACTATATGGTTCTAGAAAATGATATTAGAGATTAAATAAAGTTTTTAGTCCAAGAGGTAAAGGAATTTTAGGGAGTACCTGCGAAAGAATATGGCTGGTATGGTGAAAATTTTTATTTGAGTGCAAACATTTGCTCTATTTGGGCTTTATAGGGATAGAGTACACTATAAGAAATTTGATTTTTAGTAACAAAAATTTAATGACAAGTGTTATTGTTGTCACTAAAAACAATGCTTTAGTGACAATATGTCACTAAACCATCAATGTTATTGACAAAATTTGTTCATGATCACAAAAATAATAATTTTTAGTGACAAGTTTTATTTCTAGTCACAACAGTTGTCACAAAAAAGTTGTAATACACATTTTTCTTTTGTTTTTGTTTTTGTACATATTTAGAATCAATAGATAGGCAATTTTTGTCTTCGAACAAGAGTCAATTATCTTTCTCAACATACAATGTTTAATATTGTTGAAAATTTAAGGGACCACTCAAGGGATTATTGAGCAACAAATATTTTCACATTTATTTCCTCTCATACTGTGCCTCTTAGAATGTTAATCAAGTTTAATTTAGTGAATTGGCATTATTTTGTGATTTGATCATGATTTAAAACTAAATTGAATTAATTCTTAATGTTAGGGTTTTGACATTGTTTTAGGTTTTGGACTATAACTTGAGCTCCAAATGTCAGATTAGGTCGATCTTTATATGGTTGGAATGCTAAGAGAAATCTACAACTTTTATGCTAAGGCTAGAGCCCAATTCTGCCATTTGGAGTCTCAAAATTTATGATCAATTTGCCCTAGAGTTTCTATCCAAAATTGACCTTATCACAATGTTTGGACTATTATTTTGTGTTATTTTATGGGCCACCTTTAAGATCTTTTGGTAGTAATTTAGGGTAATTTGATGTCTTTTATTTTTGTAATTTGATGGCTGATTTAGGACCATTTGTTGGCTGGTTTATAGGCTGACTGTTGATGCCCTATTAGAGTATTATTATGGCTAATGTTTTGGCCTTGTTTTGGACTAAACTTGTTTATTTGTTTAGCTAGTTTTATATGTTTGTTTGTTGGGCTTGTGTAGGACTTTAATCTATCCCATAATTGAGCCTAATTTCTATGAGGGGAGGCATGTTTCCCTCACCATTTAGATTTGACAAAATTAAGAATTGAAGAGTGTTCTTCTTTAAGCAAGTGCTCTCCTAGGGTTCTCACTAAAACTTGAAGACTTATCAAAGAGTTTCCTCTTTGTGGCATCCATCTTCATTACTTATTACTCTCTTTCTATATTTCTATAGTGTGGCATGAATATCCTTCTTCTTCTTTCAATTTTGGTGTTGAAATTGTTAAATTAGGGATAGATCCATAAGCATCTCCAAGAGAGATCACATTAGTTTGGTATCATAGCTTCGACTCTTATAATTTAGGTGATATCTTTTCAATTCCCCTTGTTTTTGCTTTAATTTTCCTTCCAATTTCATGTTGTATGTCTCTAATTTTTGGTGTACATTTTTTAGCTCAATTACTTGATCAATTGGTGTCTAAATGAGTTACAAGTGTTGTTGAATTTCTCTGTTGAAGCTGATTAGTTTTTGCTACTGTTTTGGTTTAGTTTTTCCCCATTTTCTACATCAATTTTGTGCAGAAAAATTTTATGATCTTGTTGCACACTAAGTGTTTGATGTTAGCTTTGTTTGAGTAAAATTTTTTCTGGTTATTTTGCTTCATTTCTATTTCATTTCCTTGCTTGTTCTAGTGAAGGTTTTGCTGAAATTTTTGCAAAATTTTCATCTTGTTCTTTGTTATATTTCAAGTGTTTGTTGATTTGTTTAAGCATCCTTTTGCTTTGTTTTTGTGTGTCAATTAGTGTGGGACTGAATTACACATCAGTTGGTGTGATTTGGAACCCTTTCTTCCCACTATTGAATCACTTAATTTTGATGTCCCTTGTTTTCCTCTGTTTGGCCAAAACATTGAGCCTCACTTCTCTAGAATTTTTGCTACTATCCTAGCTTAATTTTGATGTTGTTTTGTACTTTAGACATATTCATTTTGAGTATGTATAATTCAAAATTGATTTATGCCAATTGTGATTGAATTTAATTGTCTTTGGGTTGCTTAAAGTTGTGCAAAGTGCCAAAAAATAAAAAAAATATTCGGATAGCAAAGAGAAGTATTGAGAATAAAAAAGAGAGGTGAAGAAACAATAGTGGAAAGGCAAAATAAAATAAAAGATAAGTGTGAGAAGGAAAAGAAACAAAGAAAACTAAGAATCAAAGCAAAGAGCAAAAGAAAAATCACAAAAAAAAAAAAAAGAACAAGTGTTGTCCAGCACAACAAAAAAATTTTGCAACTTTTTAAGCTTAGTCCTAGTCAATCTAGTAAGTTGTTTTGGTCAGTTTCCTTTTTAATTAACTTGAATATGTTTTTTGTTGGATTGCATGATCAAAATACTAGCTTAGAACTTAAAGTGTGGTGCAATTGCTTAATAGTTTCCTCGATTTTTCCTTGGAATTCCCTAAAAAAAAATTTCCACACCTTGAAAACTTGTGATCTTGACTGAAACTTTCACTTTTGTGTTGTTCAATTCCTTTTGTGTTTCTTGCTAATTCCTTTCTTCTTTGTTGTTGTTGGTTCATGCTACATTTTAGTGATTTAAGTGTTAAGTGATTTTGATTGCTATATTGTATAAATTCTAAGATTTTGTCACTTAGTTCTCAAAGGATGTAAAGAAGAGAACTAGAGTGGTAAAAGGCAAGAGTGTGTGAGCACAATAGAGGGTAAAAGCCTAATTGTGTGAACTACGAGTGGAGTGATCAAAAACACTTGTGAGGGTCTGATTTGGTGAGAAAAACAAAAAAGAGGTGAAGAAACAATAGTGGAAAGGACCACTAACATAGAGCATGATGACATTGATGCTTGTAAGTTATTGGAAAAATGGAATGAAAGGGCATAAAGTGAGTTAAGGTTAATATTTCCTTTGTGAAATGTTTTTCCATGGGTTTTTGACCTTCTGGGTTGGCCACTTGCATTAACAAAATCTTGAAATTCCTTGTCAACATTGTTAGTGCCACAGACCTTTTGCAACATTTTTGTAGCTTAGTTATGTTGACCTATTTCAATCATGGAGTTTGGTGTATCACCTAATAATAAAGATCCTAAACACATCAAAATTGCAGGCATAGCTCCAATACCTAAAGATATTCTCTAGCCATTTTCATACTTGGAAGTCCAATAGTTGATAAAGTTTGCAATAAGAATACCAATTGTGATTGCCATTTGGAATCCCATGTTAAGTGTAACCTTTGTTATAGCCATTTCTGACAAATACACTGGAACTGGCTGTTGGATCGGGATGGACAACACAACAAACTAAAATTAATTAGTTCGATGAATTAATACTTGACATATATAGCATAACTAATTCTCATTAAAAGGAAAGGCCTAAAGCTCATTCTTACCTTCTTACAATACACCAAAACTAAGCAACAAACATCCAATATTGAGCATATGAATATTTTGAGCAAACCTATTCAATAATGCTCCCATAAAGAAATACAAGCCACTAAGAATCATAGATGTTTTACGGCGAACAATTCTTGTGGTTGCAAAAGCAAAGAAAGAAGCCACCAAGGCAATAAGGTACAGGAAAAAAGTGAACAATGTAAGCAATTGGTTATCATACTTATAATATGCACTCTCATGTCCTAATTCTTTTTTCATTTATTGGTACATAGATGGGAAGAATTTTTGTAAGAATGGTTCCATGGAAGTCATTTTTCCTGTGATACCAAGATCATAACCAAAGAGGAGACCTGATGTGATCTCCCTTGAAGATGCCCATGGATCTATCTCTAATTCAACAACCAAAATTGAAAGAAAAAGAAGGATATTCATGCCATACTCTAGAAAGATAGAAAGAACATAATAAGTGATGAAGATTGATGCCACAAAGAGAAAACTCCTTAATAAGTTTTAAAGTTTTAGTAAGAACCCTAAGAGAGCACTTTGCTCACAGAAGAAGACTCTTCAATTCTCAAATTTACTAATCTAAATGGTTAAGGGAAACATGCTTCCCCTTATAGTAATTAGGCTCTAAAATGAGTTATTTGAAGTCCTAATAAGCCAAACTAAACACCCAAACAAATAACCAAGCAAACAAGCTAAAAAGACCATAAAAAAAAAGCCAAACAACTTAACCAACAAGGTTATCTGATATCAAGTTGCCAAAAAGCCTACAAAACAACACCAATCCAAGTCTTAATTCAGTAGAAAAATAAGGGAAATAAAAGGGGAAAATAGCCCTAAAACAAAGCTAAAAAGGTCTAAAAGGTGGTCTATACAATAACACAAAATAATAACCTAAACATTATGACAAGGTGAAATCTAGACAAAAACTCTGGGTCAAATTGACAATCAATTTTAAGACTCCAAATGGTAGAATTGGCTTTGGCCTTAGCAAGAAAGTTGTATAGAATTCTCTTAGCTTTCCAATCATATAAAGTTTAACCCAATCTAACATACAGAGCTCAAGTTATAGCCTGAAAACTAAAATAGTGTCAAAACCTCAATATTAAGCAATTAATTCAATTAAACTCCAAATTATGACCAAATCACAAAACAAGGCCAATTAACTAAAATAAACTCAGTTAACATTCAAAAAAGGCATTGTATGAGAGGAAATAAAAGTAGTAATATTATTTACTCATTAATCCCTTGAGTGGTCCTTTAGTAGATGCAAACCCTCTTGGTGAGTCTTAACTTAGTCTCCCATTTTCACATCACTTCTTCCCTCTTCAAAATGATTCATCCTTAAATCAAAACCTACATCAAAAGAAAAAAGGTTATGAATATTAAAATTGGCACTAACATTAGAATCATCCAATTCAAACACTTTGTTAGCTTGTTATGCATATTGCTTTACTCCTTTTGATTGTAACAAGCCATGGGGTCTGTCCTCGAAGAACACTTTGTCATAGATCTACAAAACCATCTCACAAATACTAAGGGAAACATGAGTTTCTTGGTTACAATTCAAAAAAGCTTCTTTGTAAGCAAAATCAAGCATAGGCTGAATCATATACATGGCTTGCCTAATATCACTAGTCTTTGTAAACACACTCTGCTTCTTTTTTTCTTGTTTCTCTTTTGCTCTCAACTCTCTTTTTTTTTTCACTTATTGTCTCTTTTTCTTCACTTGTTTTCTTTTCTCTCTTTATTTGATCCTCTAGAATTTGTTTGGGGTGAAGGGGTACAAATTTAATGGTCTTGTTGTCCTTCTCGAAGCTATATCGATTGAGGTAGCCATCATGTATGACATTTCTATTAAATTGCCATGGCCTACCAAGCACAATACGGGCAACTTGCATGGGTACAATATCACATAAGATTTCATCTTTGTACCTTCTAATAGAAAATGAGACTAGCATTTGTTTTGATATCTTTACCTCCCCACTTTCATTTAACCATTGTAGCTCGTAAGAAGTGGGATGATTTAGGGTAGGCAAGACTAACTTTTTCATTATGTTTGTGCTAGTAATGTTTGCACAACTTCCCCTATCAATAATTACATTGCAAACCTTGCCCTGTACATGATATCTAGTGTGAAAAATATTCTCTCTTTATTCTTCAACCCCTTCCTTAACTTGGGCATTAAAATTTTTTTTAACAATAAGAACTTCTCCTTTAACCATATCTTCATTGGTTCCAATGCTCTTTTCACTACTTGAAAGAGACTTCTTGGGTCATTCAAAGGCATAGTGGCTATGACTTAAACACTTAAAGCACTTGATATTTCTTAGTTTTTGTAACACTTTAACTTTGCCTTTGAGTTTTGAATATTCTATCTTAGACCTTGAGGAAGTTTCAACTAAGGGCTTCTTGAAAAGTTGGACATCCCTTCGAAGTTGTCTCTCATCCCTATTGGCCTTCCAAGAGGAACTTGATTGATAAGCAAGCTTGGTAAAAGTTCTTCTTCCATGAAATTATATTCTATGTTCCTCCTTTAAGATTCTTTCAGCAAGGACATCAATCTTCATATTCACTTTCTCAAATTGTTGTTGCATTGCTCTTAGAGTGAACATGATTTCATTGACTTATGATCCACTACCTTTCATCTTTGAGCACAAATAAAATTCTGCAAAATAAGATATGGACCTCACCAATTCATACCCTCTCAAGTGTTTTGATCACTCTAGTTGTGTTTGTTCACACAATTAGGCCTTTACACTCAAGTGTGCTCACACACTCTTGCTTTTTACCACTTTAATCCTCTCCTTTAAGTCCTACGAGAAATAAGTGACAAATCTTAGAGTTTACATAAAGTAGCAATCAAAATCACTTAACACTCAAGTCACTAAAATATAGCATGAACCAATAAGCACAAAAAAGCAAGAAATGAGCAATAAGCACAAAAGGAATTGAACAATAAAAGATACGAGACTTTCGGCCAAAATAGGGAATTTTTCAGGATATCACGGAAAATTTTTGGAGAGTTTTAAGGAAAAATAGGAGAAAATGCAAGTAATTGCACCAGAATTTGATTTCTAAGCTTGTATTATGATCATGCAATCTAACAAAAACATATTCAAGTTAATCACAAAGTAAATTGACTCAAAATAACTTTCTAGATTGACTTGGACTTAGCTCAAAAAGTTGAAGAAAATTTCTCTATGTTGGATAACGCATGTTTCTTTTTATACCTTTTTCTTTTGTTCTTTTCTTTGATTCTTTCTTATTTTTCTTTGTTTCTTTTTTTTTCTTTTCTTTGTTTTTACCTTTTTACTTTTGTTTCTTCACCACTCTTTTGTTTTTCTTAACAACTTGCTATGCTGTCCAGAAATTTTCTTCTTTTTTTTTGTGTTTCATCACTTTGCAAAAATTTTGAGCAGCCCAAAAGACACTTCAATTTAACCATAATTAGCATAAATCAATTTCCATTTATGTGTATTCAAAATAAATATGTCTAATGTGCAAAACACAATAAAAAACAAGCAAGGATAGCGGCATAAATTTTGGAAAATTATAGGCTAAAGTTTCAGCTAGCAAGGAGAAAAACAAGGGTAGCATCAAGTTTTGATACAATTGTGGGAGAAAATAGTTCCAAATTACACCAAATGTTATGTAATTTAGTCTCACATAAGTTGACACATAGGAACAAAGCAAATGGACACTGAAACAAATTATCAAACACGTGGAATGCAACAAAGAACAAGATGAAAATTTTGTACAAATTTCAACAGAACCTTTATTAGAAAAAGAAAGAAAATAAAATTAAAATGAAGTAAATTAAGTAGATAACTCAAACAAAGCTAACATCAAACACTTAATGCTCAACAAGATTAAAAAAAAATTTGCACAAAATTGATGCAAAAATAACTCAAAAACTGAAGCAATTCAACAGCAGAAACCAACAACACTGTAGTAGAAAATTTCAACAACACTAGTAACTCAATTGGACAACAATTGATTAAGTAATTGAACAAAAAAATGTACCACAAAATTTAGGGATATTCAGCACAAAATTGAGAGGAAAATTTAAGCAAAAACATGCAAAAAAGAAGAGATATCACCTAAATTAGAAGTGACAAAGCCCCTATACCAATTTAGCAATTGAGCAACCAAAAAAAAAAAAAGGATATTCATGGCACATTCTAGAAAGATAGAAGCAGAGTGATAAGTGATGAAGATTGATGCCACAAAGAGAAAACTCTTTGATAAATCTTGAAATTCTAGTAAGAACCCTAGAAGAGCACTTTACTCAAAGAAGAAGACTCTTCACTTCTTAAAATCACTAATCTGAATGGTTATGGAACACATGCCTCCTTTCATAGAAATTAAGCTCTAAAATGGGTTGGGTTCAAGTCCTAAGAAGCCCAACTAAACATTTAAATAAATAACTAAGCAAACAAGCTAAAAAAAAAAAAACAAAGCCAAACAACTCAATCAAAAAGGCTGGCCAAAAAGCCTACAAAACAACACCTATCCAAGTATTAATTCACCAGAAAAATAAGGGAAATAAAAGAGGAAAACAACCATAAAACAAAGCCAAAAAGGTCTTAAAGGTGGTTCATACAATGACACAAAATAATAACCTAAATATTATGACAAGGTCAAATCTAAACAAAACCTCTAGGTCAATTTGACGATCAATTTTGAGACTCCAAATGACAGAATTGGGCTTTAGTCTCCCATTTTCGTATCAAGACCTCCCATGGTGTCCACAAAACAAGTGACTAATACAAAAGTTATGACTTTACCCTCGTATATCCTTGCATCAGCCTTGTTAATAAAAGCTCCTCCAAGCACCTTTTAAAGAATATTTCTTCTAATATCTTATGAAGAATTTTGTGAATGTATAAGTGGTTTTTCTAATTAAATTAGAATATCTTCATCCCTTAACATGTAATTTCCAAAAGGATATTAACATTTGATAGGGTAATGAGTAAGTGCTGATAAGACCTAAAAAATTGAACATGATAAATTTAATGATATCTTTTGTAACAATATGTCACCATTTAAGAAATGTTACTTGCCATACCATCACTTTAACTTTATTTAGGAGCTTTTAAGATAAGAAATAAATGTTGTATTGGCTTAAACTAGTTAGGCATATTGAGTCCTAAACTTGGAAAATTTGAACTATCTAACCAATCTTTGTTGGTGTGAAGAGCCTTGGCATTAATTAATGGAAAAAATCATAAATCATTCTTGACCAAGTTATTTTATCAATTTACTTTTAGAATGTCATTTACTTTGAATTAACTTTCCATAACAATGTATCCAATGTTTAAAATCTCAATAATTGAAGACAAAAAAAATCTATGATAGAGAGTTTTTTTTTTAGTTATATTAATTCATTTTATTGGTCTTGTTCAAATTGATCTAATTGAACCTTTCACAACATTATTTTTTAATGTCTCAATAAAGATTAAAACCTTATTTGCATTAGTCAGATGGGTTTTCATGCAGTTGCAACACCTTTGTGGTAAAGTTTGAAAGCATTTTTTTTCGATAATCCTCATTCATGCCTTGAGTTTCATACTCTTCCAATTCATTTAAGTCATTTTGTACTCATAAACTATGTCTTGCAAATATGCCATTATTGCTTAGAATGAGCTCTGAAGTTACATGCTCTAAAGAGAAATTGTAGCTATATATTTGTTAGCAATGATGAATAATATGAAAGCATATATAACTAAAATTGTTGTAACCGGATTATTTCTTGATTAATCTAAACCCATAGCCGTTGTTGTAACTAAGACTTGAATAACTTTCAACTATGTGTGAACTCAACTAAAATTACACAAACACTTTCAACATAATTTTTTAACTATCACACATTCGGGTCACACATTTTATAAGTTAAGGGCCAATTATTAAGTATTATATCACAATCTTGTAAGTCTTAATGGTAATTATTGAATATAGGACTCATAGTTTTCTTCTCTTAAAGGTATGGGTGGTAATCACCAAACTAGAAAGTCTTCAAATAGATCTATGAAAATAAATTATTATTTATCAAATATGAGAGAAAATTTTCTAAATAAATTAAACATCAATGCACTAATGGCATCTTTACATTATATTTTAATTAGATATGTTGAATTTGTAGTGTATTAAACATTTATAAAGTTGCAAAAATTAACTATTTTCACAATCATTTAATGTGAGAGAAATAGAAATCTCATACAAAGATATCATTTGTCATTTGATCAATATTTTAAAAATTGAGCATGATCGAATGGACTAACCACTAACCATTGTACCATCTAATTTAAGTGGACTTCAAAAACCATTTTAGCAGTCGATCAAGCAAGAACAGAAAAATTGGTCATGTTTTCTAAAACTAGTCATATCATTTTTTTTCTTTTACTTTTAAACCTTTATTGATTTGGTTTGACCCAAAAAGGCTATATGTAACTAAGAATTAACAATAGAAGAAATTTAACAACTAATTGACTAAAAAATCACTGATTTTCTTCATTTCTTTTAGCTATTTATTTTTTAA
The DNA here is from genome assembly GCA_026873985.1 of Saraca asoca. Taxonomy (NCBI): domain Eukaryota; kingdom Viridiplantae; phylum Streptophyta; class Magnoliopsida; order Fabales; family Fabaceae; genus Saraca; species Saraca asoca. The sequence goes on along the minus strand of JANHAO010008413.1, from coordinate 5,455 downwards.
AATCATGAGTTCATATTTACAGTGTAAGCTATCTATTATTTTATTTTTTTTGATAAATTTATATAAATTTTTAATTATGATATCATACGATTTGACCTTGGTTTGATCAGCTAGATCGATCAAACTTTGACTTAATGACTTTTCTTATTCACCATCCAATCCAACTTTTAAAGTATTGCATTTGATGCATATTTATCACTATTTGAAAGGAATTGATTCAACAGTAATTACGTTTGCCAATTTTACATACAAAATGACATGTTTATATTTTAATTTGAAAACATAATACATTAATCTCTTCTGTCCACAAAAAATTTAGTACTGTTTAATTATCACATCTTCAACAATTTTTCTTTTATCATGTAAATGAATTTGAATCAATTGTGTATAAAAAGCTACTTTAAATTTTAAATTTTAACATAAGTAGATGTATTTAGAAATTAAATTAGTGTTGTTAGACACACATTATGTTCTCACATTGCATTGATGACCTATGAAAGAGAAATGTGTCTTAGTGTTGATTTGGTGTAAGGATTAGAAAGTTCCAATAATTAATTATGTCTATTTTTAAAAATGCTTGGTTTCACTCTTAAAACAAGTTAATAATCTATTATGAGCAATAATCTCAATTAAACTAAAAACTTCTCAAAGTAGCTTTTATTTTAATCAGAATTATAGAAAGAGAAATATTAAGATTCATATACACAATAACCTTTCTTATCTTTTGTTTTCATTCTCCTTGTTCTAACAATGACAGCAAAAATTCCATTTTCTCCCTCTATCGGCATTGTTATTTTAAGTAATTTACTACTAAAAAGAAAATTTTCTATATATCATCGAGCCAATAATAGATTATGTATAATATATTATCAAAAGATGTTACCAAACATAAAAATGGATTTTATATAATCAATTATATCATTGTCTTTGTCAGATAAGCCCTTATAGGCAATGAGGAAAAAAAACTATGTTACTCTCACTTTTTTATTCTCACATTTTAGACCCACCCATGTGAGATGGAGTGTTTTCTCTCACGTTAAAAGGTGAATGGGGGGAGTAGCATTTTTGTGTGTAAAATGATTTTTGCAAAAATTATTACATAAATTTGTTATTAGTTTTGCTTCACATATATAAAAAATTCTTTTATTTATATTTATATATATAAGAGTAAATTACAATGCCCTCCCCTGAAGTTAGCAAAAAATACGTGGACATTCCATCTTGTTTGAAAACTTACACAGACCTCCCTTGCTGTTTGAAAACCTACACAGGCCTCCCCTAAAGCATAAAATGGCATTACACATAAACTCAAGTTAGACAGATGGAGCTGATGTCCATTGGATTAATGAAATAAGGCCAATTTTGATCAAAACAATGCCTACAATAACCCTAATTGAAATGAGCATAAATATTCTTCAGATTCTATCTTCCATTGAACCTAAAAAAAAGATCTCATCCTTCATTCTTCTAGCAGAAGATGATCCCACTTGTGGAAGAGACAAAGCACATATTTTCTTTGTTTCTTTTTCCTTGTCTTTTCCATTAGTTTATTCTTCCTTTATTTTTTCAAATTTTTTGTACCCATTATTTTTTTTCCATTGCACCCACAATGTCTTTATGAAAATATGTCAACTGCTAGTGTAACAAGTGAAGGGTTAAGACTTTTGAAAAAGAAATGCATGTGTGGGTAGTTTGTCCTACAAAGATATCTAGATCTAAAAAAAAAAGGCAAACTATATTAAGGTAGTGACTAAGAATGTGATTTTATTTCTTGATGTGCAGCTATTAATGATGCAAGGGACAATCAAAAAATGAAGAAATAGAATGAAGGACAACATGAAGAAAAAATGGGGAATCGAATGTTGCCATAGAGAATTGAAAGAAGAAATTAAAAAAAAATATTTGTAAAATGGAGATAATAGAAATGGCACTGAACACCCTTAAGACATGTATTTTGGTGTTTTTTTAATTTGCCTAGTTATAGTTGTAGTTATTTCCATAGTTTTATTCAAGGTTTGAAGTAGTGAGGTGCTTTTCTAATGAGAGAAAAAATTGTACTAATTTCCAAGCAGGTATATAGTCTCAATTTTATCCAATTTTTCTTCACATCTATAATTTATGATTTTTTTCTAGATAAATATTTGACTTTATTATATTCCATAAATTTAACAAATTTTTTGCATAGTTTTTGTATCTACTGTAATAAAAATTTGACAACATAAATAACCTATCATTTGCATATGCTTCCTTTTATCACCTAAAAAACCTATAAATTGTTCATACTCCATTCTACCGAGTAAATAATCTATTAAAACAAGAGAAAAAAAGGGCAAAAGACAACCAAAACGCATAATAAACTTGTCATAACATATATGGCATCTTAAATTACATTAACAACCAAAGTGGTTGGTGGGATTTAGTACGACTAAGTCTAGGTAATTTAACAAAAAAATTTAATTTTTAACCTCCAACAATATATACTGGCCAAAAAAGCAAGTTTTCACATGGATTAGCATCCCAAAATATTCCAAAAGTAGATTCCTCAAGCATTACAATACTTCAACATGTTGCCTCACTATGCACCTAGCTGCCCCAACTCTTGCACATTGAGTCACTACTATAAGGTACTCTCGCGCGCATTAACTTCCTACTGTGAGGATCTCCCTTGAGCAGTAGCTAGAAGCTGTGACACCACACCCTATCTAGTAGCCAAGTGGTGTGACCTTGAAGCATGTATCTCTACGATCATGTGGACAATGTGGGTAACCCTTAAAGATAGTGTTTGGTTTTCAAATCTAACTTCAAAGTTAGAATTGGACTAAGACAAGTTATGGAAAATGATGCCTCTTTACTATGATTTCCTTAAAGATCTAGCTTAATGGGGTTAAATGTCTGATTTTAAACTTTATAGGGTAATTTGACCTAAATGCAAACTTTAGAGGGATAAAGTGTATTGTCCCCGTTAATTAAACCTTCATACTTTTTTCTTTCTTAATTAAAACTCACAAAACATGAGAATATTATGACATGAAATTCCCTTCCTTCTCTTCTCCTTCCATTCTCTCCTATCCAAACAAGACATTCAAATTAAAAAATGTCTTAAATATTCTTATTCATTAGGTCTCCACTTAGCAAAAATTACCATTCTCACCACCAAAAAACTTCCTAATTTCACTTATTTTGAGATTAGATTGGCCTATTTTCCATGAATTAAATTTTTTTCTTCACATTTTTCTGACTATCATGTAAAATTTTTTTTATTATCTAAGTCCCAATTAGATACTTGTATAGCATTATTAATCAATACACTAATATGTAAATTAGATTAACTACAGTCGTTACTCTTACAAATATGACCAATCTAAAAATTCCTAACCAAAATCTTCCAATTTCTTTTTTGTGAAACAATCATCCTTTTCATCTAATTTGAATTATTATTGTCCTCCTAACGGACCATGACTTCTAAATTATGTCAATACAATATTATATCTCTATGCTAAAAACAATTAAGTGTCATTGAGGATGTTAAATCTTAGTCTTTGTTAGGTTCCAATTATATAAATATATAGAACTAAAAAATACATCACATCAAATTTAAAATAACTCAATTTAGACAAATTCTACCCTATCAAATTTAATTTTTCAAGGTATAATAATCCTTCATAAAGTGGCAATCTTTAAAGTTTGAACTATTAGATTTGACCTTGCGATATATCCACCACAAATGTAGTTGGACCTACTATTTGTGTAGTCAGTAGCTCAAGTTGTAATTTTGTGCTTTTAACCATCAACCCACATCAAAATTTTAGTTGCTACAGTGCCTCTTTTTATTGCTTTATGGTTCCAAAAAATGACATAAGAGATTAGGTAGAGTGTTTAGTCCAAGACGTAAAGAAATTTTAGATGGTACCTAAGAGAAAAGATGGATGGTATGGAGAAAAGTGTTCTTTGGGCAAAAACATTTGCGTCTTTGGGTCTTTACAGGGATGGGGATGTCTTTCTTTTACTTTTTGTATTTTGTACATATTCGGTATTGGTTGCTATGCAATTGCTGTCCCTAAACAATAGTCAATTATCCTTCTTAACATATAATGATCAATGCAGTTACATGTTTGAAAATTAATCAATTCATTATTATAGATATATTGGTTTTTTTAATGTTCTTTCACATATGCTCCATTAAGACTCTACATTTTGTAGGATAATTTTTGTTATAGTAGATATCGATGGAATCAGTATGGAGGAGCCTGAGAATTAAATAGAGACCAAAGAACTCAAAAAGTCACTGGTAATGTATGCAACAGTCTATAAAATCATATTAAGTGTATGTATAGTGAGTGAAATGAATTTAACTATCTCCTGCTAGTATGGGACTAGTCACTAAAATAGGTGTTGCCTTAACATTGGTGCTAAAATTAAGGTTGTGTAATAAACAAATACAAAAGGATTGCATAGAATCTCTCTTCAATTAAACAAATTAATTTTAAAGGAATTTCACGAAAGCATAATGCAATTTAATATGATTTTTTTAGACACTTGTAAACTCATCTGTACATTATATCTTTTTATATACATGTTAGTCACTTCTAAGTCTAAAGCACTCGATTTGGAGAAAGACAATTTTCAAATAATTGAGTCCTAGTATTTACATTTTTTATTCTGCTTATTTTTTCACTAAGTTTTCTATTTTTTGCCTCCTTTGAAGATTGTTCAATCTCTTAAACTTCCATTTAGACAATGACATGATGAGAGTGATGACTACAACTAGTGCTAGCAACATCTAGAATGAACTTTCTCCAAAATCAGTGCGACTTCCATATTATATTTATCTCTTTAATTGGAACACCCTTTGTCTCAGGCAAGAGCAAAGCAATGAAAATAGTCATTATGACTACAAAGAAAGCAAAGAAGAGGAAGAGGCCAAACTTTAATTAACAAAGCATGGTGGGAAAGACTTGACCAATGCCAAAGATAAATAACATGTTAGCAGCAACATTGATAGCTTGTCCTATAGATCAAATCTCAAGAGAGCATATTTCACTGGGCACCAACTACCCTAATGGACCTCAGGGCCAGGCGAACACAGCAACATATGCACAAATTAAGAATAATACAAGGTTCGCTCTGCCCTTGCTAAACGAACCTTCACCACTAACTCTAAACTTCAAAGCAATCAACACTGCCACGGTAACCTACAAGAAATTGAAATATATCCATGTATCAGTAATAATGTTAAATGGAAAAGTAAGAAATTGGTTAGATTTAAAGAATGTGATGCATTATGATAAATTGTTTATTATCTAGCAAATAAACATTTAAGAGCCACCTTCAAGGAACAAGAACCTTCTTCCAAACTTATCCACAATTGAAATATATGTAAGAATTAACCATTTTTTGGACTTACACATTTTAATATTTTATGGACATTTATTAAGTCAATAATAATAATTAAAGG
>JANHAO010008412.1:0-19245 GCA_026873985.1 Saraca asoca | reverse complement strand
AAGGTCCTAGACATCAAGAGCACCTAGTAGAGCTTCCATTTGTATACTCCACATCCTATAATTGTCTTTGGTTAACTTGGGCACTACAAATTGAAAGGAACTTGTTGAGACCATTGAAGTAGAGCTTTGATACCAAATTTGTTGGTTATGGAAGGAATAAGACAAGGAATGGTAGTAGGGGAGGAGAGTTATTCTTGATGAATATATGGTTCTTGTTGATTGCTTGCAAAGAGTGAACTTACATGTTACATATTTATAGGGACTATGGAAGACTCTAGTACATAGCCTCACTAAATGACTTCTCCTAATTTCAAGAATAACTAGAAATTTCTTCATCTAGAGACTTGATCCTTACATTCCCAACATCTAGAAATTTGATCCATACATTCCCAATAACACCTAGAAAGTTCAATTTTGACTAGATAAGCTTCTAGACTATTATATTTCCAAGACAACCTAGAAACTTCAAAAACAAGTTTACATTCCAACAATGGCTTCTATGGACTCTCAGGGGCTCGACCATCCAAAGAAACCTTTGGGGATGGCTAAGAGTTTGTCCACAGGTGTGGCCAGTGGTTTTGCCATCCATTTTTGTGGTCAGGTGCTAGATGGGCAAGTGGATGAGAGGTAGCTATGCGTTTGGAAGGAAGGGTTCAGATTTGGGATTGTCCTTGTCGTGATGCATTGGCTTCAAAGAATTTGGAGGTTTCCTGCATTGTTCGGAAGAGTTTTGAGGAGGGATCAACTTGTACAAAGAAAGGAAGAGTGGAGAGTAGAGAAGTGGGGGCTGATCAACAAACGCATGGTAATTGCTCATCTATATCAGGCTCTACTGAGTTGGGGGTGCAAGATGGTTCTCTCACACCAGAGGATGCTATAAAGCATAAGGATTGTTTTGTGTGGATGTCACATTGCTATCCAGTAGCGTAAAACGCCAGGCTCAGTCTAGAGTTTTTAAGACAGCAACTCCAGTTTACTAGCCTGGTCGTCTTGGGGTGAATGGCAATCTGGGGAAGGTACAAGTCTCGCACTAGAAAAATCAAGCTCGTATGGCCACAATTAAGGTGGTTTCTGATGATAGATGTCGATGCTACCGAATTTACTTCCCGTATGTGGACGAGGGTCTTATCATGCCCCCATCGGATCCCATGAAAATCTAAGGCTTTATTGAGGCTGATAGGGGTGAGCCAGGAAAATAAATCAAGCCAAACTTTTTCTTACACGACACATTTAAGTCGAGCACGTTGAATATAATTTTTTGTTTTTATTATTTATTTATCAATATAATATAATATATACTTAATTTATTTTTAAAATTTCCAATATTACATTTAATAAACTTTTTTTTCCAAAAAAAAATATATAATTTTTTAATTAATTTATTGTCATCAAGTCCAATCGAGCAAAGTTTTGAGTTTCATAATATTTGGTCAAACCAAACTTGAACCAAAATATTAACACACGTTATTAATTGGTGGATGACAAAGTTTGTCTTTGGGAAGATAGATACAAGGTCAGTCAAGTTACCAATACCATAAACATTTGAGTTTATATTTTCAATAAACTACACTTCATTTATCAGTGATTTATATTATTTCATTTTAATTACCTATGATTTTAAAAGTGTCAATATCTATCTGTGGTTTATCTTGTTTCAATTTAGCAAATTGCACACTCCCATCCAAAGCTAACATACAGACCATGGGAAACGTATATGCCACCTTCTTTCTCCATCTCAGTTTTCAACCATTTTTCTATTTTCTTTCTCATTTACATTTAACAACTCCTTGATTTCCTTTATACTCTTTATTTCAAATTTATTTTAATTGTCAAAATAGGCTGGACTTCATGACGTACTCAATTTTCCAATCTCACATCATATTATTGTATAAATATAGACATTGTTGCACCCCGGTTTTTTTGGAATTATAATTTTTTAACATTCTATTGTTTTATAAAATTCATAATAGCTAAAAAAAAAAGGGTCCAACATTCTTTTATCTACTAGATTAACAATGTTGAATGCATGGAAGCTAAAATTTAAAAAAAAACAAAAAAGGCATAGCAATATTATATCAGGAAATTTGCAACGAAAAAAATAAGAAATTGATTAGGGAAGCAAAAACGCATAAATCAATTAAAAAATAGAGTTAACAGGAATGTTAGATCAAAATGAGTTTTTGGAATATAAATAATGAGAAGACTTACATTATGATACACCTTCAAGAGATCAAAGAGGAACATATATCTGAGGCTGAACAAGTTTATTTTATCATGTCCATTCTCTAATCTTTAATCTCATAGATTATGAGGTAAAATTGGGTTATATTTTTTATGTATGCATTTGTGGGTTACGTTTTGTGAAAGATTGTACTGATGCAATTATTTCTATTATGCACTTCCTAAGGACAATTGATTTATATGACATTATATAATAAGCCCAATAATATCATAGGCTAATGTTTCTAATATTAGATTGGGTCATTTTGATGAGTGGTACATAGGCTTATTTAGTCAAAATTATATATTAGATAGGTCTAAAGTCCTATGACTCCAAGTCAAATATTTTCTCCCATCAAAAAACAATCATAGAGAATTTTATAATAAAGGACTAGAGTATCAAAAGTTAAGATTCTATCAAAGCAAGAGAATAATCATAAGCGTGGGTTTGTAGAGTCCCCTGAAGTGTCAAATATGAGATATGAACCTGGAATCTTTGATTCAATAGCAATAGACTACACTACTAGACGAAGTACTTCTTTGTGTTTATGTTTTGATTCCAAAAAATGATATAGATTCTGAATTATTTAGGTTTAATTAACTTATGTCTATAATATTTTGTCCAATTTTATTCTGGGCTAATTACATTGTTGTGCTCCACTCTCCAAGCGCATTTTTTGAGAAATTTTTTAGATTTTTTTGAAAATAAAAATATTTTATTTTTTATTGTCAAATTCATTTGAATAACTATGTAATATTATTTTGGCTTGAAATTCCTTCTATATGTTTGGCACAATTTGGGATACTTCCTGTGAATTTTCCAGATTTTTTTGGAAACGAAATCATTTTTATTGAATTATTTCCGTAATTTTGGATAGTAAAATAAAATTATTTTGCCCTCAAAATTTTCCTATGTGACTAATACATATTGGGTGATTTTCTATAATTTTTTTTTAATTTTCTAGAAATAAAGTTATTTTATTGAATTATTGCCCAATTTATTTAAATTATTATATAGTGTTAAATGGGTCTGCAAATTTTATTGTATAATTTTTATAAATTTAGCCACTGAAAATTATTTTGACTTACATTATGTCATTAAATTTTATATAACTGTGTATTCACCTTTCATGGGACCAGTTACATAAAAGATTAAGCTATAATCATTTTGCATAGTTTAAGGAGAGTCTTGTATTAATAATATTGCATGCCCTTCAGTATGGTATTATCAATGCAGTTTGTTGACAGTAATATTAGTGTAGGATTAAATGTTATGTTTTTAGAGCCTTAAATTCCCTTTGGAATTAGATTCTAAAAATATAATATTTAATTTAATATTAAATCTTACAGTATAATGCTGTGAAGAATTGCATAGTGATATTTTGAGGAAATATAAGCATGATCAAAGAATTTACATGCGTTAATGTTTTTTCTTAATTTTTTTTTGCAATTAAATTTATAAAGACACTAGAAAGGGCTAGTTATGTGGATGAGCCATAATTAAAGAATTCACATATGAGAATCACCAATATGCTCCTATTATTTGGAAAAGAATGAACTGGCAACTATTCTGTTACTAGATAGAGGGCTCTTCATTAAAGTTGGACTTTGCATGATGGGCATATAATTGATTTGGCTAGAGAGTATTAGTGTGAACTGTAACACACATAAAAATAGACAAGGTTGAAGGATAGCTTTCCTAAGTCTTAAGCCGAATTATCATAAACTTAGAAATACCAAATTTGGGTTGACTTTTGTCTTGATAATTAACTCTTTATGAGAGTTGTGCTGAATTGACAGTCAATATAATAGTTTCAACATATGGATCAAGTATTATACATAGGAATAAGTCTCAAAGTTTATTTAGGATAAATAAATATTTTGTGGTTAAGGAGCCCCTTTTGTGACAATTTACAGATCCTACAAGGCATAAATACACATGAAATAGGTGGGAAATAAGTGCTAAACACGAACCACAAGGCAATGTGATTGGGCTTCTTGAAGTGACATAAATCTGGATTTTAAGTGAAACCCACAAAAGTGTTGAAATTGAGGTGGTGAGTGTTGTGCTAGGTTTTATAAAACTAAAAGGAATTTTGGTCCATTAACTATGTATCCTCAAGAATGTGAACCTAAAAAATGTGTTGTACTTGAAACACTTAGGCAATATAAATAGGAACCACACTATGATAAATGTTGTGAAATACACAATTGAAACACTAAACTCTATCGTACTTTTTATAGGTGATGCACTTAAAATCGCTGTGATGCACAAATTATTGCTCCTGAATCAAACTCCTTGCCAGGCTATATAAGAAACTCTATATGAGCTGTTATTCCATTTAAAGGTTGGCCGAAGACATTTTTTATATTTAAGGTTGCAAGGTTGATGTAAAACCACATAATCTCTTGACAAAGAAAATCTTGATCCAAGGATTGTTGGCATTACTATTGTACAACCACTTCACTGGAATTGAGTCAAGTTGTGCTAATTTAAAGGATTGAGTGTATAGTGGAAGGAAAGAATCACATTATGTCTTTACAAAAAGAAACGAATTATGATTCCATCATCACATTTGATTAATAGGAGCGTGTAGAGTAAATTGATTAAGCCCAGCTAATAATAGAAGTGGGAGTTAGTGGCTGTAATTATATAATAGTGGGTGCTAGACCTATGAAATAGATAGATCGATCAGATTCAATTTGTATCTATATGAACTAGTCCATGTCCACCAATTCATAGAATTAACCCACGAACCAGGGTCCATTTCCCAAGTCTACTGGGAGTGAGTCCAGAAAGTGTTTAAAGTCCTTGTAGAAAATCCTAGCAAACCTACAAGCCAGCAATTTCACATGGTTAGTGTGCTTATAGTAGTAGTCGAGCAAAATGACATTGTAGAAAAAAAGAATTGCACATTAAAGGACATGGTGAGGTATAAGTTAATGCACTCAACTCTGCCTAATTGTCTATAGGGCTATGCTCTTAAAATTGTTGTGTATGTCTAAAATCAAGTCCCTAGCAAATTTGTGCCTATGATTCCATATGAATTATTGTTTGGCAAGTAGTCTAGCCTAAGACATTTCCAAGTTGCTGAGCTGAAGTGAAGTTGTATAATCCATTTAGCAAATAAGTTTGATCCAATGACTATTGTTCATTGGATATTGTAGTTACTACTTTAGGTGATAGCTTTAATTATCTAATGCATATCACTAGAGTTATTGATTTAGTTCATGCTATCTTCTTTGTGAATTGGTCAGATAGTGGGAGCAAATGATCACGTAATGTCACTATTGGAGAACAAAAAAATAAATTATTGTTTCACTAGCATCCTTATTGGTTGAAGCATTTAAAATGATCTGGAAGTTGATCAAGTTCAACCAATGGTAGAAGTTGAGGAGCTGGGAGATCCAATAGAGTAAAAGTCCCTATGTAAAGATCTCATAGGGCTTATAGGTAGCAATTATAGATGTTTATTGCTTGCAAAAACATGAGCTTGATATCAATCAGAACAATGATCCCACAAACTTTTTCAGAAGCCTTTTTTTGTCTGAATTGTGTAAAGTGAATGAACATTATGAAGAACAAACTGACTTCAGTGCATAGGAACGATGTGTGGGATATTATAGAGTTACTTGTTGGATGCAAGCCTGTTAGATGTAAATGGTTTTTCAAAACCAAAAGGAATAATAAAGGGAACATGAAATGCATAGGCATATAAGTAGCTAAATTTTAGTGCTACATCAGATACATGTAAAGTGGTGATTTGTCAAAAATTATATAAGTAAATCAGCCAGGTTCTAAAAGAGGAGTGGTGAACATCTTATGTGTGTAAATTTATGAAATTCATATATATGGTTTAAGGCAAATATATGGATAGTAATATCCCAAATTTAGTGAGATGGTAACATCTTTTAGGTCCAAGAAGAATGAGGTAGACCATTGTGTATATACGAGATTGATTACAGGCAGTTTAGTAATATTAGTTCTGCATACAAGTATCACTCTCCTTACATGCAATGATATGAACATGTTGATTGGGACACTGCAAAAGGTTGTTACAATACTTTAAGGTGATGGATTTAGGAAATGCATATATTGTGTTTGTGGCATTAAATCTCATTGTAATGAATCACAAAATGTTCTAAATTTGTCTCAAAGCTGGTATCTTAAAAGGATTCAACTTGTCCAATTGCTCTCAAAGTTTATCACTCATTCAAAGGATGAGTTTACAAAGTCCTAATATCCTTAAAATGATGAAGAAAGTGATGGTTGCAAAATGTCCCATATGTGTCAGTCGTAAACAGTTGAATGTGTGTTTAGTTATGTATACATCTTGATATAGCATATGCTATTGGTGTACGAGGAAAATACATGAGCTGTTCTAGTTAGTGATATTGGACTACTACAAAAGGGGTAATATGGGACCCGTTGGGTACAGATAAATTGTGTGCTAACCTTTTAGAGATCGGGATATCTTATGGTTTTTTGGTACTTAGACTCTGAATATGTTGGGTATCCAGTTGATACTTCTTTATGATGTTATAAGGAATTGTTGCATGGTAAGTAATAAGCAGTCAATAATAGCAACATTTATTATGGAGGCAGAATGTGTCGCATGTTGTTAAGTTACTTGTAAAGCTATTAGGTTAAGGATTTATAATTAAAGAAAGCATTTCTAGAATCTTAACCATATGCTGCAACAATACCTGCCAAATTAATATTTTCTTAAAATAATAGTTGCATTGCCCATACAAAAAGGTTAATGTTAAACATTAGTTTGTTAGAAAGAAGGTATGCAAGCATTGTATATATTGCCATAAATTGTATGCTTGCAAATCCACTAAGCAAAGATTTAAGTATGAAATTGTTTGTGAACAAATATATGTAATGAATTTGACTAAGCCTTTCTGATGTTTAGGGTTAATGGGAGTTTCGCGTTGAAACAATAAATTATTATTGTTGATATCTCGAGATATATATGACCAAAATATTCATAATGAAATATTCATAATTTTGCTATGTTTGTGCACATTATTTGGTTATGGCATGTGATTGGAGATATTTTAGACCTTGTCTCATTATTATATTGAGACATTTAGATCCCTGTGTCAAATGGCATCTTTGGTAAATGCTAAAATCATATATGGAGATTTGCATTTTCTCACATTTACTGTTGTGCAAATCTTGCTAAACACGTTTTGTGACTGGTCATCGAAGTTTAAGTGTACAATGCATGTATGACATTATATACCCTTCGGATAAAGTGGTCTATATCATTGGAAGCTTATAATTTCAACAGACCTATAGCTGTAATAAGATCATGATTACATTGACATTAATTGGAAGTGATCATGATTTATGAATTATGTCATCCAGGTGGGAAATTGTTGGAATTATTTCTATTATAGATTTTCTAATTCATAAATTTTTTCTATCAATGTCTAAGATAATAATGATGATTAATTTATGACATTATATAATAAGCTCAATGGTAACATATCCTAATGTTTTTGGTATTGGACTGGATTACTTTGATGGATGATATCCAGACCTATTTGATCACAATTATATATTGAATAGATCCCAAGTCCAATGATTCAAAGTCAAAAACTTTCTTCTATCATAGAGCAGTCATATAGAATTTTCTAGTAAAGAATTAGAGTTATTAGGAGTTAGAATTCTATCAAAGTCAAAGAATCAAGAGCATTGAGCGGGATGATCAAGTAATCTTAAACTCATTTAAATTTTTTGTATTTCACTATGTTTAATTACATGATCAATTAATCTAATGTTCTCTATAAATTTTTCATCATCCAACCAACAAAGATTAAAGAGGCAAGCAACCAAGGTAAGAGATTACAAGCTTGACTTACTCAAATACAGCACACAGAGAGAGAAATAAAAAATAAATGAAATTTATAGTCTTATCTTTTGATATTATGTTCTCCCAAGCATACATCCTTGAAGAAGCTGTGGATTCCTTCTGCATCAATAGTGGAAGAAACAAATAAATTAATAAGGAAGGCGATATGTGTCTTTTTTGCATATTTGGTCTGTTACGCTTTAGAGCAAGATGACAACCTATTAGTTGAGTAAATCACAAATGAATAATTTATCATTTTAATGAAATGAAACAGAAATACTTATGCATAAATAAAGTGTAATTTAACCTTTTATTTTAGTCATGGAAGAAGTAACTCATTCTAAATCTAACATCAACTTGGATCAGTGTCCTTAAAAAGGGTTTTGGGCCCAAAATGGTATTTCTGTCCGCTGCAAATAAAATAAATAATAAAAGGGCTGTCTCGTAAAACGAAAATTCATTTCAGACCATGTTTGGGAGCTTACGCTGCTAGTCTATTGATGGCGAATTCTACATAGCAGAAGCAGACTGTCAGTAGCAAACTCTCTATTCCCATAGATATCAATGGCTCTTCTTCCTAAACCCATTTTTTCCCTCTTTCTTATACTTTCATTTCCCGTATTATTTTCCACAATCGCTATCAGATCGGCTTTTGGAGAAGAGGAATTCTCGGAGGAGTTGCTGCTTAAGCCTTTGCCTGATCGCAAAGTGCTCGCGCATTTTCACTTTGAAAGCAAAGCTCCTGTCACGGATTCCTTTGGCCGCCATCACCATCTCTTTCCTAAAGCTATTTCTCAGCTGGTATTTATTTGTTTCTTCTGTTTCTGTCCGTTGTTTGGTTGCTGAGAAAATATTAGATAATTAATTTGTCCAATAGAATGTTTTCTTGGTCTTGTTGGATAAAAAAAGGGTTAACAGAACTAAGAACAAATAGTTAAGTGCGTAAATTTGAGTACAATTACAGCTCTGTTGTGTGAGGAAGGAGGTTTTTTCTTTTTTTTTTTCCCTAACCCTTGATTCCATTTATGTTGTTATCAAGTGAAATGTTTCACTGGCATTCGGGTATGAATGAGTGATTTTGGAAAAAAAGAAAATTTTCTGCATACGGATGATTTTAGAGAAGAAAATTCCAAATGTGTCCAAATATGTGGCACCGAAGACCTCAGTTTCTCTGTATAACCATCTATATGTCCTTTCTTTGTTCAGTTTTCCCTATTGAGTGTCAGCCTGCTTGTAAAGATGTATTGACTACTATTCATTTGTACAATGCCAATGAAAGATGGATTGTTTAAATTGCAGAGGATTGTTTTGTTTAAAATTAAATCGGTCCTGTAAATGTATCCTCAGTGCACAGAGAGATTTGCAGAGTCTAGTCATTCAACATATGTTATTTTTAGTAACTTATGTACATATTGTGAAGGCCAAAATAAGCATTCTGCTTAGACAAGATCTGTTATTTGTACTAATTGTGATACAATGACCGGTGAAGCTCGCCATGTTCTATTAATAGAAGATAAATAAAGTTTGGCATATAAAGTCTTTTTCTTGTTGAACTAGGACATTCATTTATGTATTTAAACCTAGGTTTGTATCTTAAGCAGTGCATATGGTTGCCGAAACTTCATTCTTGTCTATATATCGCTACAATTAGTTAAACATAACTCAGAATTTCAGATTGGATGACTATGATACTGCATGATTCAGATTATAATTAGAAAAAAAAAAGGATTGAATTGCCATTCAACATTATCCAGTCGCAGGAGTCTAGTGATATGAAGGACTTTCCTTTCATTGTATATTGGTTGTCCTTGTAATCATATGCACTTTGTCGTGTGCCTGAGTGGCTGAACCTGGAGGCTCTGGCCCTTCAAGCAATTCTGAATTTCTGATCTTTATTTGTCTTTTATTGGTTGTAACTCATCATATATGTCCAATTGGTTGAGATGGAGCCTCACAGACAATCATTTCATTGCTACATATCAGCCCTGGCCAATCCATAGGCAATGGGTGATTTGGATTATTTAAGCCCCTACCAAAGATACACCAATGACAATCCACAATGTCTGTCAGACTAACCAAAACCTGACCTGCATTTTTGTTGTCAAAATTATACTGCTGTTATTTGGTGATACATGCCCTTCCTGTTTGTGGAATGGCCACAATATGACACTTCATATCTTCTATAAAAGAAAATATGACATATCATATCTTGTTGAATCCAAAGCCACCACCTGCCTTATATATTCCAACTACTGGATGTATTGCCAAAGATTTTGTACTCAATGCTAGAGGTGGTAGTACTTCCTGCCACGTAAGACGTACACTGCATAGATGTTGACAAGATTAAATAGATGAAGTGTTTAGCTTGTGTGATGCTTTGGTTTTTTGTCTCCCATTTATTATCTTCCACTTTCTTGTACATCAGGGAAGGGCCAGTTAGTTTAAAGTTGGGAGCTAAGTTTTAGATCTTTGCTTCTCTTGGAGAGGCAAACAGATTTTGGGCTTATTAGACAAAGAAGCTGTAAGCATTTCCACTAGTTAGACAATTTGTGGTTATCTATGGAATTGGCTGACTTGGAAAAACAGTTGAGAACTTTAGCCATTGCATTTCACCTCACCCTTGGTTGTAATTCAACTTTGATTGTGGCATATTTGTGAACACTGACCGAACAATTTCATAGAACTTGTTTTTGATATGTTGTGATCCTAATAGTGAAAATGTATAGGTTATATAAGTAATTATTAAACATTTCCTTTACAATGGTCCAAGAACAGAGAACTAAACATATAAAATTTTGCCTCCTTAAATTAACAACCAAATCTTTTTAGCCCCACACTGTAGCAGTGTGTCTTTTAAAGAATGGGTCGAGCGAGGCCTTTACGGTTGAGGGCAGATAATTTGTGTATAGTTACAGAGATTAAGAGAGAGTTTGTTGGAAACTCTGAACTGCTAAAGAATAGGTTAAGAGAGCTTCCCACATAGTTTATAGTTGTAGTGAATTGCTTGTGAGCTAATATTGATTCTACAACAAGTTCCTTTCAGTTTCATTATATTCTGATTACCCAAATCAATGTTATAGTCTGAATATGCTAAATAACGTGTGAATTAGTGTTGGATGGACAGGTTAAAAAATTTCATGTCAAGGCAATGGAGTTGTCTTTCACACAAGGGCGATGGAATTATGAACAGTGGGGTGGGTTTGATCCAATATCAAGTAGCAATGCCAAGCCTCCTGGAGTTGAATTGTGGACAGTCTTTGATGTCCCTCAGGATCAGGTTGATTCTTCTTGGAAGAACTTAACCCATTCTTTATCAGGTCTCTTTTGTGCTTCAATCAACTTCCTAGAGTCATCTACCTCTTATTCTGCTCCTGAATGGATCTTTCAGCCAGCACTGGGAAGTTTAAGATATGGTACACTGCCACGTGAGGCTGTTTGCACCGAAAATTTAACTCCCTGGCTGAAACTCCTTCCATGTCGAGATAAAGCTGGTCTCTCTGCCTTAATGGACAGGCCATCAATCTACAGAAGTTTTTATCACTCTCAGCGATTGCGGTTGACTCTATCCAAACCTTCTGCGGATAGCTTAAGTTCTGGAATTATACTTGAACAAACCCTTACAGTTGTGCTTCAGCCTAATATTCAGAGAGCTCGCTTGAGCTATGGCAGTGAAACACAAATTCAACCAAGCTGGTCTTTAAGTTCGATTTTTGGTAGAAAGATTAATGGAAGATGTGTCATTGCCAAGTCAAGTAATGTTTATCTTCAAGTTGAGAAAAGTCTAATCACTCAACTGGAGAATTTTCAGAAGGATACTATCTTATTTTTGGCAAATGAAACAGTTCCTGAAAACTTGAGGAATAACCTTGGCTTTGAATTGTCTGTTAATCCCTCCAGAGTGCATAAAGAAGTGGAAGAGAGCTCCTCGATTCTTTTTGAATATTCTATAGAAGACTACAGAGACACTAAGCAATTTGATTTAGGCCTTACATGGAAGCATCCTGTTGTTTGGTCCAGCCCACATGCGCCTTTACATGCTAGTAGGTTTTTGATGGGAAGTGGAAATGAAAGGGGTGCTATTGCAATATCCTTGAAATCCACAGATTCTACTCACAGCTTGGTCGGTGCTAATAATGTTGAAGAGAGTTGTACATTGCAAGTTAATATTCTCCAAATTGTGCCCTGGTATATAAAGGTATATTATCATACTTTACAACTATTTATAGATGAGAAGCCTCAAACAGTTGTAGATTTTGTGGAGAAGTTGCGTGTTTCTCCTTCTGAAGACAAAGTATCACCAGGCTTGATGGAGCTGTTCATTAAGTTTCCTTGCGATATGAAGTCAGCTATGTTAACAATAGAGTTTGATAAGGTCTGCTCAAGTTCTTTCTTTTTTCTTATTAATATCTCTGGGGCTTTTCTTTGGTTAACATCAAGCTTTACTTTTATAGGGATATAAATGAACATAAGATGATTTCAAATAGAAATCATTACAGATTAAGGCGATAAGACTGCTGATAATATCATGTGACTAAAAAATCACAAGTTGCATAGGATTATCATGTAATGTCATTTACTTATTTTGCTAATTATCTCTGAATTTTCAATGTCAAATTTATGGTGGTCTGTATTAAGTTTGAAATGTGTAATACACACCAAGAATTTGGGCAATGGTGCTGCATGTAAGTTCACTAACATGATTTCCTACTTACTGTGGCATCAGGATTTTTTTTTCCAATCAAAAGAATGGATTTAGCCTTTATGATTACTAGTCTCTTTATGTTACATATCTTTTTCTGGTGGTTAACTAAAATCTACAAGACAGAGGTGCACATGTCATCAGAGCATAAAATTATAATTGTATTTTTGTAGAATCTGTGTTACTTGGGAGGCTGATGGTAGCTATGTTTACAGATACTCCTTAGGATTGTAGACTAAGAATTTGGTTTTCTTCTCTAGAAAAAGAATTGTTTGTAACTGCTTTTTGTCGGTGGCCATAGGGATTTTTGCACATTGATGAATATCCTCCAGATGCTAATCAAGGATTCGACATTCCATCGGCAGTAATAAACTTCCCTAAGTTCCATGCTGGATTACAATTCCCAGATGACTCTTTAAGCAAGTCACCAATGTTATCTAAATTACAGGTATTATGAGCCTGCATACCTCACTGTGGGCCTCGAATCTGGTGCTTTAAGAATTTCAGTCATTTCTAACAGTCTGCATCTGCAATGCAGGAAAAGATCCCTGTTCAGTTGTACACAGAAGTTTTGCTCGTACCCTTGACAACTCCTGATTTTAGCATGCCTTACAATGTCATTACTATCACATGCACGGTTTTTGCATTGTATTTTGGGTCCTTGTTAAATGTACTCAGAAGGCGTGTTGGGGAGGAGGAAAGGCTTCTGAAAGACAAAGGTAAACTTAAACTCCTGCAGTGTCTGCTCTGCTTCCTGGCTCACAACTAAACAATTTAAATTTATATAACAGTTAACAATGAGTTATGCCTTGTATGGTGGTGTATCATTAATAAAGCACCCTCCTTTACTTATTTCTCTTCCCCTTGAGTTTTTGAGATCACTGCCACAAATCTGTGGTGATTCTGGGTTTCTGACATTCATACAAAGGCAAAACTTTGGAAAGATGTATATTGTGTCAAGAGCTCACAATGTTCATCTTAATTCTTAAGTGCTCTATTCAACTTTTTCCTTTAACCGACCTTTGTCTTCCTATGATCATTTTTGCAGAACCTATCAATTGAATTATGGACTTCAGTTTAGTTGCAATAATATTTTTTTTACAAAAAAAATTATCATAAACTGGACACAACATCTCCATGCAAATTTTATTGTCAATTGTACAAATTAGTCATTCAGTTAGTCTGTATACTCGATCAACTTTAGCAGAAATGATTTGTGTATATACATTGAAGTTTGGTTGTAGAGATATAATGTAAAACATCTATGACTCTGTTCACTGTTATTATTATTACTTTCATTTTGTTTTTTAGCTTCCTTCTTTTTATAAATACTATTACCCAGTTTCTGATGCTTTCTTCCATTGTCCTTTATAGCTGCCAAGAAAACTGGCCTGATTCGTCAAGTGTTGACTAAATTTTCTGCCAAGCTCAGAGGGAGATCATCAGAGGCCCCTCAGCCGCCATCAGTATCATCATCATCATTCATTAGTCCAAAATTCATTTTTAAAATACTACTTGTTGCAGGATTTGCTGTGGCCTGGCAGTACTACTCTCAGTGATGCCATCGTCCAAATAGGTAGTTTGTGTACTATATTCCAATTGCATATAATGTACAATATGAGCCTTGCTTTTTGAACTACCTTTGTCCTTGCCATGTCTTTTAGTTGATCAGAAAAGACCACCGAGTCTCACTTCACATGTAGGGTTACCTTCAGAAAATCAATTATGCTTCAATTTTGGTAATGTGCTTTGAATTTTTATCAACCGATAGAAATCACTCTGCCTTCTTATTCTCTCTACAACATTTATCTTGCTGATATCAAAACATCATGTTTTTCATTTCCCTTGGATAATATTTCACATGCTATCCTTAGTCTCACCTCTTTTTTAGAGTCTTTGACTCAAGACTGTTGTTCTCAACATCCTTTCGATCTCGGTTTTTAATGTCCGTGTCTCGTGATTTACTTACTGCTGTTATAAAAGAGAAAAAAAATGCAATAATTGTCTTTGAATGTGTATTATTAGCGAGTAAATATGTTCTTCAGGATGAGTATTTTCTTAACCCATTCACGCAATTATCAATTTTATATTTTATTTCAACAAATTATATATGAACAAAGAAACAATATTAAATAAGAAAAAAGAAACAATACAGGGAAATTCTAGTAAGCAAAAGTGAGAATTCATCTGATCCTCTTGCAATGAACAGCCACGACTGCCTCATCTTCTCTAAGTCTCTTCAGATTGTTATTTGTGTAACTGCATTTGAACTGGCTGCCTGAAATGTTGATGTCATTTGTTTTATCTTGAAGATCTGTTACACAATCCATTTTGCCATCAGAGTCAGTTTTGCTGAATACTTTTGACAAATTGCCCATTAAATATACACACTGGCAATGCAAAGAGGAAGAAGATAAATTTTCTAAATGGAAAATTGAACCATAGCTGATCTGCACATGCCTGATATATCTTCATGTATCTTTAGCTTCTTGTATAGGCTATCTTCTAATGGCTGTTTCCTCTTAAAGCCAATCCCATTAAGGATCTCTCCTAATAAGAAAATAAAAAGGGAAAATTTTGTTTATAAGTTACGCAACAAAATTTTGTAGGATTGATAATTGTAAAATTACATGTTTATTAAGTGCCAGAGATTTGCAGTTAACTGATTGGAGGCCAAGAGGGTAAATTAAGAAATTTAAATAGAAATACAGCTACCTGAGTTGCTTTCTCTGAACCTTTTATTCTTGAACAAGTTGACGGCATCCGGATGATTTCCTCTACTGCTGCCAACATTATGATCTTCATTAACTCTGTGAATCCCATTTACAGCATCTTGAGAATCATGTCCTCCTGCAGAAATCACAACTCTCAGACACGGTAAGAACTAACAAGAGAAGAATATAAGCAGCAGTTTTGCTCAAACTAAATAGGAGAGGACTTCAATACCTACAACGAAGATTATGTTAGGGTCTTGTTAATCGATAAATACTGGCTAAGAAACATCTGATAGTGTTAGAAATATAAAACTTAAAAAACTGTGTTTTTTTTAGTTCTTTGCAAAATTTTCAAAATAAAATAAATAAAAACACATGAATTTTTAATAATTTTATGTTTTCAGCATCATTAAATGCTTTTTAAATATATTAGTTAACAAATGCCTTAAATTTATATTTGGACTAGTGAATAATTTTTAAGAGCCAAATATCAAACTCTCATGTTAATTAGGTATAGAAGTGTTCACCAAATAAATAATGCTAAGTATCAAAAAGAAGATAACTAAGATATGCTAATAGTCTAACTGTTAAGGTATCTAAGTAAATCTTATTGCGGCACAACACTTTTCCAGCAAAGCAACTGAACTACCACTTCATGCAGCATCAATCAGTAACAACCAAATTGAAAATGAATAATAAAAATATTTTGAACCAAAAATTATTATTTATTTATTTATTTTTCTAAGAAAAGAGGAAGAAGACAACAAAAAGTAACATGGATTGACTGTAATTTTAGTTCCTGTCTTTTAAAAAAATATGTAATTTTATTGAAATATTTTCATGGGGGAATATGTTTAGTATATATTAGGAGATTTTACAAGCTTTAAAAGTTGTCATTGTGAAAAAATTATTACATTTATATAGAATTTACATTGAAATTTATAATTTTATAAAATCAAAATAATTTTTTTCTATAAAGTTATCTTTTAATAAAAAATTAAAAAAATAAAAAATTTTATAAAAATTAAAAGAGCATGTACTGGGTCAACCCTGTTTTCATTCTCTGGAATGTAGTCTTTGAATCAAGTTCACCTCTCTTGCTTGTCATGCTAACGTGGCAACCGATGGGATGGCATACTTTTGACGCGGCAATTAAAGGGACCAAGTTATTGTGATTTCGAAAACTGTGGGACTGCAACAATAAAATATTGCTTTACTGTCTGAGCAGCAGTTTTAATAAAATTATGCAAAATTTTCTTCTAATTTTTTAATTTTAAAATCTATTTATTTTTTTTAAATATAAAAATAATAATAATTGAATTTAAAAATTTTATCTAAAATTTGTAAGAAAAATAATTATATAATTTAAATTTAATAATATGAAATATTCTAAATATTTTTAATTAATAATATATTTTAATTAAATTTAAATAATTAAAATATAATTAATAAAAAATTAAATTTTAATATAAATATAATATTTTTAGTTGTTTGAATTTAATTCAAATATATCTTTAATTATAAAATTATAATTTTTTACATTATTTAATTTTAATTTATAATCACCTTTTCAAAATTTAAATTTAATTATATATATAATATTTTTTATTCGTTTTAAAAGAAGTCTATGATCTGTATAGTTATATTAAAATTCGTGTAATTTTCTTATTTATTGTGATTTGGAAAATTGAGGGACTGCGACAATAAAATATTGCTCTACATTGCAATGTCTCAACCATTTGGCATTCAGAAAAAAATATTTATACCCTATGACGTAGGCGTCTTTACTTAAAAAAAAAAGAAAGATATAATTTTAAAATTATGAAATTTTAAAAAATATAATTTTTGATATATATACATTTTATAAAATTGTCTTTTTATAATATGAAAATAAGAACTTATGTTATAATCGAAATATATAAACATTTTTTTAAATATCGACCTCAGCATATTGCCATATATTATTACAAAAATTCAGTACCATTAAAGAAAATATCTTTTACCCTTTTCAAATTTTATTAAGTGATAAATCATTATTTTAAAATTTAAAAATTTACAAATTACATCCATAAATTTCTAATAAATTACAAAATACTTCTTAAAATTTGAAAAAAAAAACTAAGAATATGATACTTGGTATCTAATTTTAATCCTAAACTAATAAATTTATTATATATATTATTAATGTTATATTTTTCTTTCTACAAATCACAGAATTCATTCTACACATATTATTCATTTTAATCATTCTTCAAATTTAAATCATAAATATCATATTTGATAATAAAATATGATATTTAATTTGACATTTTTATCTATTTTTTATAATAAAATATAATATTTAATTCGAAGCTCATATATTATTAAAGAAGAAATAAATCTCTCAAATGAAAGGTATTTATTAGTTTAGAATTAAAATGAGTAGAAAATTAATGTTTTCATGCTTTCTATTAAGAGATAATTTATTACTTATTAAAATTTTAAGGGTGAAAATTGTAATTTTTCAAAAAAAAACAAAAAGATTTTGAGCGTAGTTCGCTCCGTAATTCAGTTATGTCATCCAGAACTAGGAAGTTCTAGAAAACTTCGATGTTTCTCTTTTAAAAATAGAAAATCATGAATCTTATACTTAATTGAAAGAAATAAACTTCAATATCCTCCAACTAGATTGAAGGAATTCTCAATCAAATCATTAATACAAAAATTAATCAAAGAATCTCATCTGTAATATTGCAATGCCTCAGCAGCACTCAAGTAGAAACCAAGACAACCCAATAATCCCTCAAAAACAAAACAAAATTGAAAGGAAGCAACAATGCACAAAAAAAAAGAAAAAAGGCAAATGATCAAATTACACTCACTTTATTTTTATAAGATTTAACCAAATTATACTCCATTTACTTTATTTTCAGATATATAAACTCAATTTCCCTGGCTTTCCAAAGTAAGAAAGTAAGTCTCGTTTTAAAAGAAAAACATATTATATACATATTCACGAAAATAGAAGGATAAAAATCTAATTAAATCGGAAATCTGGGAGGTATGAGTAATTTTGTCCAAAAGAAATATATACAGAAAAATACACTTACTCTTGTTGCCGACTTTGCAGAGCTTGCCAGTAACAAGAAGAGCATCACGATCATCTCTCCCAGTGGACAATCCCTTTGCTGAAAAGAAAGAAAGAAGAGATTTCCAAGTAACAGAAGAAGATATCAGATCAATTCCTCTACTTATGAAGTGACCGTTCAATTTCAAAGTTGCTGGGTCGATTCCGAAACGGCGAGCAATGAATCCGAGGTCGATTTTCTGTTCATCGGAAGCAACCATTTCGAAAGACTTTGAAAGTGAAGGGCACAGAAGCTTTATGCCTCTGCTTCTCTTCTCTTCCATCTCTGCCTTTCTTTCTTTCTGATTTTGTGATGAAATCTGAGGATTCGTGTAAGTAAGCTGAGGATTTGAGAAATTGGATGGCTTCGGTTCTATGGGTTTTGATTTGATGATCAGTGTGAGTGTGGTTTTTGATTGTTTCTATTTTATGTTAAAATTTGCTTCCAACGGTTTCTGGAAGTGTCCGAAGGACTGGATATGTTTGGGTCGGGTTTGGTGGAGAGTAGCAGCGGACATAATTTTGACAAGAAAAAAAATATATTAAAAAATAACAAAATTAACTACTTGATCGTGTTTATTTTAGTTTGAATTGTTTTTTAGGGGTAATATTTTGACATGCATGTGAAAATTTAATGTAAAA
>JANHAO010008411.1:0-19283 GCA_026873985.1 Saraca asoca | reverse complement strand
ACTTGTGTATATTGCGTCTCCAACGAGACAGGGGCAAGATCAAAGCTAATTCTGCATTTTTAGTTTAATCTAAATCATTTTATTTAGGACCTACAGTTGCTATAGCCCCTATTACTGCAGGTCCATCTTTTTCTTTAGCAGTAGTAGTAGGGACCTCGCAGGCATTGATTCCCACTTTGTAGCTTAAAGTGGTTGAGGTCCCAAACAAGCCTATGAGAGCAAAGTCCTTATCCAAGCCTCCTACCAAGAAGTAAAAAGTGGATAAAGGGAAGGATGTGGTGGTCACAACCAAACAAGTGGCACCTGAGGTTATGCCTGAAGAGTAATCTAACAGCCTTGGCCCTAAGGTAGGGGATTATTACAACTTCCTCTAGGAAAACTTGATCATGGGGACCCACACCAAGCCATTAGAATCAAAGAAGATGTCTGGTGAGGGCCTGATGGGCTATATAACTTGTCATGGTATGCTGATAAGTTCAATTCTTTTACCTCGGTTCTTTTGCTTTGTTGCAAGGTAACTTAAACGTTTGGTTTCTTAGAGCGCACTGGGGGTGATAAAGCTAAGGGATGAGCTCTTATCTTAGGAGAAGGATAAGAAAAAGCTCAAGAGCGACCTAGCCACCATGACAATTGAGGCGTTAGGGATGAGGAATATAACGCAGCTACTTAAGACCCAGCTAAGGAATGTTGAGGTGGCCAAGAAGGAAGCTGAGGAGGCCTTGTCTTGTGAGGAGGCAAACCATGAAGTTGTCACGTCCACTCTTACTTTGAATCTCAATAAGGTTGTTGATGAGATATTATGATGAAGGACAAGATGGACGCAGTAATGCGGCAAGCCGAGGCTACGGAGAAGGAGAAGAAGGCAACCAGAAAAGAGGTCGCTCAGGCAAGAGAGGAGATTGCTCAAGTTAAGGCAAATATCGCTATGCTGGTCTCGAAAGTGGACAAAGATACAATGTCTAAAACCACCATCGGCTTCTTGTACACCTTGTGGAAGGAGCACTTGAAGATAGATTTCTCTTTTTTTGGTGGAGATGCTCACGAGGCTATTAAGAGCTTCAAGGAAGCCGAGAAGGTAGCTCTTCCAACTAAGGGTGTGAAGGCTACAGGTGGAGTTAATTCTATTCAGGGCTCACAAGTCGCTAGTGGAGTTACTGATGGCCAAATGATGGATGACCTGCTTGCCCCATATGTCAACCCTCCAGCCCGCCAGAGTACAACTCCTAAGGATTAGCCTTCCTCTTAGGCTGTGACTGCTACAATCTAAACGAGCTTCCTATATAATTTTGAGTTTCATTTTTTGAATTTTCATATGTATATTCACCTCATTGAATGAGGTTTTTTTTAATGAACTTCTTCTTTTATAATTTTCTTGCTTTATTCTTCTAAGTTTTAATGGTAGTCAACTTCACTAAGTTAATGCCAAGTTGAATGCTCAGTAGGTCGCAGATAATAACTCAAAAGTTAACATGAATGTGCCTCAGCTCATAAGCCATGGCTTAATAAATATTAGCCAAATTGAATGCCCAATAGGTCACAAATGATAACACATAGACTAATATGAATAGACCTCAACTAGTAAAGCATGACTTAATAAATATTAGTTAAGTTGAATGCCCAGTAGGTCACAAATAATAACACATAGGTTAACATGAATAGACCTTAGCTAGCAAACCATAACTTTGTTTAGGTTAGAACTAAGATGAATGCTCAGTAAGCCACAAATGACGATTCTTAGGTCGACTTGAATGGGCCCAAGCTAGCAAACCATGACTTTTTTAACCTTGAGAATAGCTCGCTTCCTATATAATACTTTGTTGAAAATTTATTCAAAAATTAGTAAACATAGACATAAAAATTTAAGGAAAACTTGGGTGCCTTTATTAATATTTGAATAACATTACAGGATTAGAAGGTCAAGCTTAAATTTATTGAAAATATGGGCACAGATGTTTAACACTCTAAGCTTATGGAACTTTAACTCCATTATATTTGTTAACTGATAAGCTTCGTTTCCTAAGTCTTCCTTGATGAGCCCTCCCAATTCGAACCTAGTGTCCTGTCACTAGCCTTGTGAGCTCCAGGAAGAATAAGGCATAGTATGAGATCACCAATTTTGCAGTTTCAAACTCAGACCTTCTTGTTGTAGTATCTCGCGACCCATTGCTGATAGGTCATAATCCTGAGGTAAGCTATTTCTCTTATTTCTTCTACAAGGTCAAGGTTTGCAGCAAGTAGTTAATTGTTATCCTCTAGATTGAAGGTAGCTATTCGTTGTGAAGTTACCTCAAGTTTTGCTAGGATCATGGCCTTGAATTCCTATACCATTGAGAAGGGAGTTTCTCATGTGGTGCTACAAGCTATGGTTCTGTAAGCCCAAAGCAACTTTTGCAACTCGTCTACCTATGTTCCCTTCTTGGCCTCTAACCTCATCTTCAAGATTTGTTTAATGATCTTGTTAACAGCTTTGACTTATGCATTGGCCTGAGGATAGTCTATAACTGAGGAACTCTTCACAATCTTGAGATCGCTGCAGAACTTGATAAATTGCTCGCTATTAAATTAGGTTTCATTGTTAGTGACAATTTGGTAAAGAACTCTAAACCTGCAAATAATGTTAGTCCACACAAACTTTTCAATCTTTGAGGTAGAGATTTTTGCTAGTTCCTTTGCCTCTACCCACTTTGTGAAATAATTCACAACAACCACTGCATGCTTGCACTTCTCATGACCTGTTAGGAGTGGTTTAATCATGTCCATACCCTAGATCGTGAAGGGCCATGGACTAACCATCTATTGCAGGTAGGCTAGAAGAGCTCGTGGGATCTTGGTGAACCTTTGGCACTTATCGCACTTCCTAACAAGGTCAATGGCGTCCTACTTCATTATAGGCCAATAGAATCCCTGTCGAAGTGCTTTTTGAGCTAAAGATAGCCCCCAGCATGATTCTCGTAATGGATGGCATGAATCTCCTTCAGGACGGTGTCACAGTCATAGCCATCTATGCATTTTAAAGATGGAGTTGAAAATCCCCTTTTATATAGCATGTTATCATAGATGCAATACTTGGCTACTTGAGCTCGCAATTGACGTGCTTTTAGCTTATCATCTAGTAGCTTGCCATATTGCAGGTAATCTAAGATCGAACCCATCCATGAACCCTACATCATGACAATTGCCATCATGGTATCTTTTTACTCCATGCCCGGTGATGGAAGGAACTCCACTAGGATTGCCCCCAAGAAGTTTGCATCTTTGGTTATGGCCAAGTGAGCTAATGCATCCGCATGTGCGTTCTAAGCTCGTGGAATCTGATTGACCTTATACCTCTGGAAAGAACCAAGCAATTCTTGAAACTTCTAAAGATAGATGGCCATCTTTGATCCTTTTGTCTGATATTCATCCCGCACACAACAAACTACACGCTGGGAATTACTAAATATCTTTAGATTTTTAGCTCGTATCTCTCTTGCCAAGCAGAGCCCTGCCAATAGTGCTTCATATTGTGCTTCATTATTTGTGGCCTAAAAATCAAATCTCAGTGTGTAAAGGATTTTCTGTCCCTCCGGGCTGATTAGAAGCACTCTTGCCCCAGCCTTCTGCTCGCTTAATGACCTGAATATGCTCACAGCTAACCTTTACGTGCCTGTCCCTGTTTGGGTTCAACAGACCCTTGGGCCCATAAAGCAAGGTGTGATATCATCCTTAAGAATTTAGCAGACCTCTGATCTGGGCTATAAGTTGGAAGAGTGAACTGAAGTAGTGTGCTGAGTTACTTCTTTGATTGGCCTCTCTTCTGGAGCTAACACTTCTTCCCATGGCTGTTGGAGTACTTCTCTGGGCACAACAACCTTAACCTGCCTTTGCACGCCCTGGGCTTGTGCTTGAGCCAGCGCCCTTACCGCATTAGCCTGTTTTCTCACCATGTTCTCAAGTGTTTCTTAACATTGATGCCACGCTTACACTCCATCAGTCGCAACACCTATAGTGGGGACAGTGGAAGTGCCCGCCGTAGGAAGAACTGGGCCTCTAACTGGTAATACATCCCGCTATTGTTCCATACGGCCCTTAGGTTGGTCAACTGCAGTGTCTGAACTCCTGGTGGTTCTTCTTCTAGCCATCGTAATAGAACAGAAAATCAACAAGAATACAATTTAGGGCCCTCCTTCTAATGCCAAAATATTAACGTACAAATCTAGTCAACTAAAGTCCATAGCCTAAACTGCAAAATGAGAATAAAAGATAACAAGAAAGAGAGAGATGGAGCAAGAAGAAGACATCAGAAAGTTTTTAACGTGGTTTGACCTAAACCAATGCCTATTTCTAGGACTGCTCATTTCTCTATATATTTTTGCCAAGTCATGGTATATGTTGGTTGTCTCCTTTTTTATACAATGATTTCAACCCCTATTTATAGTTATTGGGGCATTGTCGTTTGAATGCAATAAATCATGAATAGATTATACTTCTATAACGAATAATATTTGATTTGGAAACAGATTTCCATAATTAATTTTCAATTGTTGTTGTCAATGACCTAATGGTTGGGAAAACGTGCTTCGAGCCGCGGACTAGACCTTATTTTCAATTACCTAAAGCTACACGTTAGGTTGCTTTGACCTTTGTTGACCAACAGTTTGAGTTCACATTTAGTGACTTGATAACTTGCTTCAACGACCTCAATCATAGATGAGTTGGGCCTTTATCAACTAACTTGTCTATTAGATTTTTACTAGTCCATTTGTATGACTCTAAAAATACCTACAACAACTTGCATGGGTGTAGTTTTGGAAATTGCTCATGTGATTTCAGTCAGGTCCTATGCCTCTAGACTTCAATTGTCTGAGAGTAACTGGGCTAGAATGGGTTAGGACAGCCACTCTAGGTAAATTTCATAGACTGGCTTGGCCCTCTTCGGTTTAATTCAATGCAATTTGACCCTTCTTTTTTGTCATTTGGAGCCTTTTTAATGTCGTTTTGGCATTTTACGCCCCATTTTGCGTGTTTCAAAATTCCGCTTAAGGTTTAGGGGTTGTTGAGATTTTTACAAATTATCTTGGGCCCAAAATTAAGTGTTTACACAATCCTTCTATTATCTCAATGCTCTGAACTTGTTTCAAATGGTTCGTCTTAGAAGATGAAAGTCAGAAAGAAAAGATCAATAAGGCTTTCATATCGATTGTGGACAAGAATACTTATTTATTTATTTATTTTTTCTGAGAGTACTGTGACCAAAAAAAAAAAAAGGAATGAATATGTTGTCAACCATATATGATACTCCATAATATAATATTGATGTAAAGAGAAGCAATCTCACCCTGTTAGATAAAATTAGTCTATACAATAAGTTTTTTGAGGGATATTTTATTGACTACGATATATGCCCTTGACCATGTGCCTTCAAAATTAATTCTCACCACTCCATATGAGTTGTAGAATGGTTCAAATCCCAATTTGGAAGGCTTCTACCAACGAGGGTTAGCAGTGTTTGTTCATAGCTCCTTTCATAAGTCTGTTATGTTAAGCACAAGAGATAATAAGTATATTGTTATTAGCTACTCTAAACATTCTAAGGTATATATTATGTATGGTAAACATTTTGATGTAGGACTGGTATAGTTTGAATCTCAAGACATGGATAAATAAAAGTTAAGATATTTATTAGTTAATGAAATCTCCAAATGGGATGCTTCATTCTACTGAGACGGATTTGAGTACATAAAATCATGAAATTGCCAAAAACAATAAAAACTTACCATTAAACCCATCCCCAAATTGACAGCTAAATATCAATTCCCTTAAAAATAGGGTGCCCAAGACATTCTATACAAAGAACAAAAAGATACCAAAGTTTATCCCTAAAGTATTAAAATTGGCAAAGGACATATAATTTCATATCAAGGAAATAAAAGAATTGTGAAAGCCAAGATCCTCCATAGTGTCCCCAAGGAACTTCCAACTAAAGGTATTGTAAGGCTTCTTAAAATCAATTTTGATAGGCATAAAACCTTTTTCTTTTTTAAACTCCTCATCGATGAATTACTTCCTGGGCCACCATGACCTGGTCCAATCTTCCTTGGACAGAACTTTGTTGATTCAGAGCCACAACATCCCATGTACATTCTTCCGCCTATTAGCTATAATTTTACTTACAACCTTTTATCAAATTGGGAAAGGTCAAAAAGCCAAACAAGTTGTTCTCAACTTTGTAGCCTTCGATTTCCATCCCAACTTTGTTGACATTTTAACCCTCTGTTTAGAATGTTTAAAAAAACGAAATTTCATCTCATTTCAAAATTAATTCTATCTGAAATAGTGTGTGGAATATTTTATTTCAAATTTGTCATCATCAAATCTGGTGAAATTGCCTCAAATTTGATTGGAATTCAATTTATTTGAGATAAAACATATTTATTAGACCATTTTGCCCAAAGCCTCCGTAGAAAGCACAGTGCCTTTTCTCGAACCATTATGGATGGCAGATTACATCTGTATGATAATATCAACGAATGAATGGATAACCTAATGATACAATGCATATCTACTTCTCCCTGATACAACCCATTCGTGCGAGTATAGGAACTTCTCAGTACCTTTTTGTTACATTAAAGTCCTCCAATAGTAAGTGAATCTCCTACAAAATTGAGGTCACTTCTAGAGATCTGCCAGTTATATGGAAGTGATTGCTGAATGACTGAATAGTATTTCTCAAGCATTGGTACAGCTTTTATACACAAATAAGCCGAAGGCACAAGTGGAGCCAACTCCTTACGGCCAGGGGATTTGAAGGCAAATAAGTTGCATCATCTTTAGCTGTTTTGCACTTTAAATGTGTAGAGCTACAAGTTGTCTTCTATTTCATCAGGTACATGCAATTTTTCGATGGCAGCCTGTTAAAAAGAGAGTAAGTGTTGTCACGAGAAAAAAAAAATTGTAAAAGTTAACATGTCAAACTCTTTCTAGAGTGGCTCAAAAGTAACATAAAATCTATACAAAATTATTCTTGAGGAAGCACAGAGATTAATATATTTAAGGAAATGGTTGGGAGTTTTAGAAGCAAAAAGGATAGGAGTGTTGTAAGCAAATAACCTTAATGGCAGCAGCATCTGTTGTAGATGGTTTTAAATCCAGAGCGATACCATAATGAAGCATTGCGCTCTCATGCATGTTACGTCTCTTGTAGATTTTTCCCATTAAAGCATAGACACTGCTTTCTGGGGGAGCATACTCTTTAAGCTCTTCTAGAACTTCCAATGCTTTGTCAAAATTTTCTAAGCTCATGAGTATATTGGCTTTCTGATACATGGGAAGGGGATTCTTCTTGTCTGCTAAAATAGCCTTCTCCATTATCACCAATGCTTCCTCACTTCTCTGTTATAGACCATAGAAGCATGATTTCAGGATGATGAATAGCAAAAGAAATCACATGTCTTGTTTGTAATATTGCATCAGTGTAGCAAGATATTGACCTTTAAAGCATGCAAAGCGGTACCAAGGTATGACATAATAACAGATGAGCGTGGATTAATTTGGAAAGCCATCCGGAAATGATGTTCGGAGAACTCAAACTTCTCTTGGCGAAGATATATCATCCCAAGACCATACCATGAGTTATAGTGTCTTGCATCAACCCTGAGTGCACTCTGGTAGCACTTGCTTCCATTCTCAAAATCTTCTAATGCTACATACCTGCAATTAACAATGAATTACAGGACCATAAAATGTATTGAAAACATCTAATTTTATGTACATAGTAAGATCATGAACAAAAAGGCCATGTTTTCATACTCATGTCCACAAAGCGTGTGTGCGTATGCAAATCTGGGATTCAATTGAACAGCTCGCTGGAAATTCTTCAATGCTGTTTCATGATCTTTCTGCAGGCTATAGCAATTACCCATGGCACACCTGCCAAAACATTTAACAGATATAAGAACACAAAGAAAATGATGTGGTAGAAAATTTGAACACAGCATAAACTAGCTTTTAATTATATTAAATAAACCACAGGCACAAATCAGTAACATTATAGTAAATAATGCTCTCATAAGAACAGTTATGGAAGAAAGCCTCACAAACCAATAACTCAGGCAAGGCCAGATAGCCAAATAGATTATGGCTGACCTTATATGAAAGGGTATTTTTTTCAACATGACACAATTTTGGTCCTTTACTGACTTCAAATCTAGAAATTTCAGTCAGAAAACAAAATTTTATACACCAAATAATTAGAAGCAAGTACAATATTCCTACCAAGATTGAGGAGCTAGACGGTCAGTTGATATCAATTCCTGTGCCAGGTAGCTTAACTTCATATCTTCCTTTAAATGCTGCAGTGGAAGCAAAACAGTCATTTGGTTATGCAGTAAGTATGCAGGCAGGCATTTCAACTAGTCATAGAAGCAGCAAAGAAATACAAGGTCATTCCTATACATCAAAGTTCATTGGCATTTTCTACTTTATTTTGTAGGTGGCAACCGTAAACGCTGGAATCCTTCTGCAAAATTTGGTAGGAGCATGAAAGGAACCTTAGCCTCAAACAGATTTGAGAAGAAATTTGTGGCAGGGAAAGGTGCATTAACTTGCCTATTTTCTTTAAATGTTACAACAGGAAAGCAAAATGACTTTTCTCTTTTAGCCTTATAGCCACCCATCACTGACGAAGACAACATTTTGCCAAGACCTTACTAGATGTGATTAAACCCAAAATATGAGTCTCAGGCAGCAGAGAAAGAATAAAATGGAATAGAAAGATCATTGCTATCACAAGTGGAATTTATATTTCTCTGGTATAATATATGTTAACTCACATAAAGGACTGTTGAGTATATATCCATTCCTTCTAAACTGTAAGGTGTAATTTGACGAGCAAGACTAAAGGCCCGATCAGACTCCAAATAATCAATCAATTCGAAGTACGCTTTTCCAACCTGCATTAACATATTGAATTAGCATGACAACAGGCAGTTCAGCTTCAAAAAATACGTTAAATAAAAAAAAACTCTAAAGATTCAAAATATGAAAGGTGAGAGAAAATCATATCTTTTTTAACAAAGAAAATGAGCTTACGTATACAGAAAGGAGATTATTTTGACATGAAGGATAAAAGAAAACCACAAATTCCATATATAATTCTTAAACTTCACAAATATCAAATAATTCAAATCCCAGAAACAACTGAACCAGCAAAAGGAAATTAGTTGAAAAAAAAGATGTAAACTACTCAAATAATGATCAACATAAACATAGAAGCCAAACTGAAGAATGAAGAACCAGAAATTGAATATAAATTGTAAAAACCACCTACATCACCAAAAAGGTATCCAACCAAGTAAATGGCATCACAAAAAGAGGCAAAGTGTGGAAGATGCCCTAGAACAGTTTTTGGCTACGCAAGATAAAAGTGGAATAAAAAAATGCATGCTTAAGAATAACTGAATAACTTTTGCTACGTTCACTTTCCATAACCCCCAAATTTATTCTTCCCATTCCTTCCTACAGTTTCTGTCTTGGCTTGTTAAGCTCTTGTATGCACACTATTTACAAAGCATGGGAATAAACTATTGTATTCATAGCAGCACCCACCCAGCCCAAAGTTATAACCTCAACCTGCATTCAGACAGCCACTCTACCCATCTTATTACTTTGTACACTCTCACTATGTTTACAGTCTAATTCAAAAATACTCTGCAGAAAGTCAAGAAATTCAGAATTTAACAATTTAATTGAGACTAAGTTCTAGAGATATGCGAAAACTATACAAAGAACCAAACTGAAAAGAAAATAGTGAATGGAAACATATAACCCCAAAAGTATACCAAAACAACTGTCATCAGGTGAAAAGATTCTTTTTCCAAGGTACAGCACCAAAAGCCAACAAAGCATCAGGATGATAACATCACAAACCTAGACCTAGTATATCTATAATCTATGCATATGCACCACCATGAATAGATCTGATCAGATATAGAATAATATGATGAAAAATCTGGAGAATGTAAATCAGAGTACCAAAATTACCTGAGAAAGAACCCAGCCAGTATGGTAATGCTTATGTGGAAGTTTCAAATACATATCCAGTGCATCCTGTAGCACCAATGAACAAATATTAGAGAGACATATGAATTCCAGAACATACAACTTTCCTAGTTTTTTTTTGCTCCACAATCCCCTGCTTACAATAAATAACTACTTAAAAAGATGATCATATTGCATAGCTATCTTCAAGACATAACCAGTTAATACCTGGCACCTGTATAAGCAGGCAAGTCTAAATCCTTCACCAAGAACTCTTAAAAGGCTCAATACTTCTGATGCCCCAGTGATGACTTTAGAACCACTAATGACTAGCCCACCAACTTGAACAGTTGCTCCTTCTTGTTCACAAGGTTTAGCCTCAATGGCTGGAGATGAACTAGAAGTTGTTGATGTAGTATTTAAACGAGAATCATCCAAAACATCGTTACGAATCCCTAAAAAAAATAATAAGTATCTCAAGTGTAGGTAAAGGGAAGCAATATTTATAATAAAAGAAAATAGGTCCCCTAAAATAACAGTGAATTTAAATCCAAAACCAACAGCAGAAAGACGGTGTGTAAAAATAAAAATCATGGTAGAAATCAAGAATTCTAAAGCATATGCTCAGATATGATTTGAAGAGAGACTAATCAGACAAGTTAGTTTCCAAATATATACTAATATCATCTTGCAGGGAACTTAAATTTCAATCCATCAAGATGGCAAAAGAAGCTATTTCAAGTTTCAAAGCATCAGGCTATCAGTAAGGATCCACTTTGGAACATTGCCAATTTAAAGAATTAATTAACAGGCACCGACCAGAGCATCACTACTGTGATTTTTTTGTCTTCTGACAATATTTATACAAGACAAGAGAAAGATAATCAACCAGAAAAAGCGAATGTGACATTCGAGAGAGATATGAATGGCCAAACTACAGCCACACCAAAACAATATTACTAGTGACAGAGTTATTTGTATGAAGTATAAACGATAATACCATAAAATCGTGCTATGTATAAGGAATCACTACCTTCATCAATATTTTCATTGCCCCATGATTGCCCCTTGCGTACTGTCATGGAACGAAATGTGATAGAGCTAAGCTTGGAACCTCCAAGATACTTAGAAGTGTTACTAGTTCCATTTCCAGATACAACTGTTGCACTAGTATTTGCATTCACACTTACGTCACTAGAGAGTCTTGAACTACGTCGAGGACCAGAATCAGAAAATAACCTCCCAGAAATCTGAGAAAAGGATTAAAAAAAAATGAAAAAATAAAGAAAGAGGGACCATAATACATGTGGGTCATCAATATGAAATGTACAATCAAGCTGACATGTTACAGCAACCATACAATAATTTCTTCAAAGCAATCAATTGCCTAACAAAATAAGTAAATGGACAATTAAACCAGGCAACATACAGTATATGGCACTATAATGCCACCCAGCAATCAAGATCAGAAAGCAATGGCCAAATGTAATCAAAAGGCAGATGAAGGTGTTCTTCATATAACGAATTCATGCGTGGAGGAAACAAACTTGATGGCTCATGAAGTAGCAGAATAATATCTAGCACTCCTCAGATAAAAGACACTCCCTACCCAAAATACTTGTTTACATGTCCTAAAATTTTAAATGC
Source organism: Saraca asoca (assembly GCA_026873985.1). Classification (NCBI taxonomy): domain Eukaryota; kingdom Viridiplantae; phylum Streptophyta; class Magnoliopsida; order Fabales; family Fabaceae; genus Saraca; species Saraca asoca. The sequence continues at coordinate 7,619 of JANHAO010008411.1, read as the reverse complement.
ATAGGTACCAACACCAGAAATCAACTATTTCCAATAATGACATGCACTTGGATTAAGCCATTCAAGTTTATCAAATCAGTGTCTTTATATAGATAAAATGCATATTTATTTCTGGAAATGGCATGATGAAATTAATTATGAAGTGAATGGCGGTAAAATTAAAATATAGTTATAGTTACAAGCTCCACAACCTTCCGTAACTTTCCTTCATCAACAAACTTTCTTCGCGGGGCTTGGATAGTAGAGTTCACTGTTGACTTAGGAGAAGTGTCAGCACTTAGTGTGCTCACATTTGGGCCATTTGGTTGCATATTCCTACACAAAGGAGGTGGAGCAACACCTGACAACTGCAAGAGTTGAATTAAGACCATGTCAAACATTAACAAAAAAAAAGGGGATATGAAGCACCCATCCATAAACTACCAGTCCACATTATCTTGTAATGATGTATATGACACTTCTAACTAATATTACTGAAGCAAGCTGATCCATTTCAAAACTATAGAAACAATGATTTGATGTTAGCACAATTTTTTAGTAACTAAGATCAACAAGAAAACAGATCATCAATCATTACCCACATCATACAATATCAATTTAGATGCAATTACCTGTGTTGTCATTGGAGATGGGGTATTATAATATGATACGTTAGAAGGACCACCAGTAAGAGGTTGACCACCAATTCCTCCCACCACAGATGCTCCATGATGATTACTAGGAATGTCCTTTATATTATTGGCTTGCATATGTTTCAGTTGCCTTGGACTCAAATCTTCTGAGCCAGAGTGTCTAGCAGCAACTATACTACGATCTGCAGCAGATGTACTTGGGGTGGTTGATGCATTTAGATATTGCTTTTGTATGCAATGAGCAGCTGCTTCACTGAAAAATACAGTTGCTTCTTCAGCAGCACCTAAATATTCAGAAAACAAAATAATGATTATGATGACACACCAAGATGATCAATACAAGATTATATCAATAATGAAGAAGTGTTAGATTGGTGTCTGAAAGGCCAACATCAAATAGGACTAGAAGCAATACAAGTAAAAAGGAACCCAAAGGCCATCTATTGAGCCTCAAGGTGAAAATGAAAATCTATCCCAACCAAAATATAACTTTTTAGTCAGTAATTTTCACTTCCAAACACTTTTAACACAAGAAAGCTAAACGTGAACCAAATTATAGCCATAAGAAAACACATTAATCAGATGCATTAGCTCGGATATATGAAAATAGAAAACTAAAAGTATAATTCAGATAGATACATCTGCCCATGCCACTGCATTCTTATACACAAATCTGTTCATATATGTACAGATACTAGTTGTAGCTAGTAAAGATTCTGAGAAGAACAATGGAAGACTCACTTTAAACTTCATTCCACCAAAAAAATATCATTAGAATTCTAAATGCACATCCATAGCCAGGGCATCAGGGGTTAGAAATATTTTGATGAATATCAAATAATGCCATCAAAAACCAAATAACTAATAAAATTAAGAACACAATCACAACCACTGGCAATGTCTAGAAAACCATGATAAACAGCTTAGTATGAGAATCAACCACATATTCTAATTAAAATATAACATAAAAAAGTACCAGCTCTCATTTCAATGTGGAAGATAAGAGAAAAGAATATGAAACAGAACATCATTGGAAAGCAATCACAACAAAATCAGAATTCAGGTCATTAGTAAACATCAATAAATTATAAATGCAAGTGATCTGCTAATCATGAGAGCAGAGGGAACAGAATTAATTTCTAGATCATTGACGTGGTGGCCAACAACACTTTGTAATTAGTTTCTGAATGTGTCACTAGTTATAGCGTACACCACAAGAAACAAATGGCATATAATCAATCAGCAAAACAAATAGTTTTACAATAAGTGCACTCCTTGCATCTTACAAGTCTTAACATGTCCAGTCTGTTTTAATTTGCTTTCTCATCTAACTTATTTAAAGGCTTATGATGCTAAACAAGTGCTTCGAAGCTAAAATAAGTTCATCTAAACGGAATAAATTTATAATAACTTTAAAACATAGCAAACAGAGAACAATCAGGTTTCTCCAATTTTTTAAAGAATTGCATTAGTATATTCTTACAGACCTAATATGCACAACTCCTCATATGCAGCCCAAATCAGAGGATCCAATGATAGTGCCTGCTTAAAATGATTTATGGCGCTTTTTCTTCTATCTGTATACCTGAAGAAACAATTTTAAATAGAGGGAATGAATAAACCACATGTTATATTTGACACAAACATATCTGCATTGAAGTAATTTGGATATGAAAATGGCAAGAAGTAAAAAGATTTAAGGTAAAATCAGATAGTCAGATGCCAATTAATGAAAATAGGTCCCATTAAAATAAAAATAATAAAGAGAGAGAGAGAGAGAGAGAGAGAGAATTAAAAATGCAATACAAAATCCTTACTAGTGATCATACCAAACATCAAAGAAGCATGTGAAAGAGAAAGGAAAATTGTGAACAAATAATAGATCTAGAAGGGTCAGCAAATAGAGTTCAAAACATTTGACTAGAACTTTGCAAAATTTCTTTGGCTAAACCCAACTACAAGCCCTTTATGCTTGTTGTATGTGGCACTAAGAAGTAAGACAGGGTACGTGGGCCTTCTATTTATGTCTACTTCAATTTTAAGAGTTCATTTCTTTGAATGATTGGCTTAAGCCAAGATTAGATCACTTGCTTTCACATAATACTAAAAGGTATTTTTAAAAAAGATGTTGGACATGGGATGGGAAGTTTGATCTGCAACCTGTAAATAAGCCCAAGTAGATAATGCCCAGCTGCACCATTTGGAACCTACATAGGAAAAAAAAAAATAACAAAAAAGTAAGGAAGTTGTCCTCCTAATAAGAAAGTGCTACAAAGTAAAACAGACCTATCAGAATCTATCTGATATGTCTATAATGCAAATGCTGAGAATAGCGACCTTACTGCAAATAGAACAAAAACAGAAAAGATCAAAAACAAAGTCAATTAGTTTCTCTTAATACCTCTGCACTAGGCTCGTTAGCAGGACATAAAGCTGCTTCAGCTTCACTAAGAAGATCCATATGAAAGCATGATATTGCAAACAAGTACCGTGATTGAGCCATTTGTGCTCCTTCAAGCATTATAAAAAGAAAAAATAACAAGAAGAATAGTGAGAGATAGAATGAGAAACATTACAATGGAAAGAAGTTTTCTTTGTCAAAAAAACTAATTGTAGAAACAAAAAAAAAATGGTGGTCATATTTAAATATAACTTCACATGAGGTAAAAACTGTTTTGAAACATTAACTTTGCAAAATACATACCCTTCAAAATATGGTATGCAGAATAAGCTTGATTACTCTGCAAATAACAGCCAGCTAACAATTGCAAATTTGCCTGAATATAAAAGAAATATTGATTAAACACCAACAAGGAGAGAGAAAAGAAGAAATTCCTTAGCAAGTAAGAGCTCAGAATCCAGGTTCCTTCCAGCATTACATTAGAGCAAAATAAATTTCATGAACAGGAAATAACAACTAAAAATATAGAATAGCCAATAAAAAAGCTTAGGCATAGTCAAATACATGTACTTCAGGTACAGAAAATAAAGAGGCACGATTTATAATCCAAATCAAAAACAGCAAGTCACATCATTTGAAAATTTGATTTGAGACAGAACCCACATGTATAATACGTAACAGGTGGGAAGTTAGAATGTCATATTTCAAATTTTGTTTCAGATGAAGTGTCTCCTACTTGGATGTGATTAAGGCAAAAATGTTATGTTATAACAGGAAAGAATCACAACAAACGCAGCACAAAATGGTCCATTCTAAAGCTAAAACCATTGCAGAAACACCTCTGCCAAATAACAGATAAATAATCCAAAGTTCCTAGAAGTCTATTTCCCAGAAACTCACAGTAAACAGCTTTCACACGCCAAAAAACAAAAAATAATATAAAATAAAATCCCTTCCAGTTTTACTGTAAGCCAATTTCATATTTTGGGGGAGGAAAAAAATATCATCTAAATGCTCGTTAGTCATTAATTTAAAAAAATCAGTGAACGGAGAATAACTAATAAAAATCAAATTCAGTACCACCCCATTTATCCATATTAAGAACTAACAAAATTGGCGATGGATTATCTACGAATTCCAGACAATCCAAATAGCAAACCAATTTTGAAACAAACACGATATACAAAATCACAATAATAACTTGAATAAAACAAATGATTCTCGATGATTAACACAACCATCGATCTAGATGCACAACTATTGCACCTACAGCCTGCTAAGAAGCACGGGGAAAAGAGTAAAAAAAAAAAATACTTTAACATTGTGAAGCTCAGAGTCCATGCACCCAATTTTCCATTTACTTTTTCTTACAGTTTCTGAGCAACCAAACAAAGTGGCCAAAACGTTTAGTCCCAGTGAAGGAAATACAAGTTAACAAAAAAAAATAAGAAATAAACCTCAGTGGGAAACTCAGCACAGAGGCGCTCGCAGATGAAGATTGCGTTGGTGTGCATGAAATGGTGAAGGCTCTTTTGCACACAATCTGTGAGTATTGCTTCCATGGCTGGTTCGATTCAGAGAGAGGAGAGGGGAGAGAGGGAAGGGGTTTTCCGGTTTCGGATGCTTTTTGCTTCGGTTCAAATCAAATCAGGGGCTCAAATTTTTCTCCTATTTCAAACGAGGTCACGTGGCAGATGAGTGATCGATTTGAAATGATCCGTTGTCTTATGGCCGCAATGGCAAGCTTGAAATAAGGAAACTATGATCACCAATTATTATCTAACTAGTTTTGATTGTACGATAATAATAAAATAAAATTTAATAATTATGTTATATATATATATATGATAAATTAAATATTTATAATAATGAAAAGAATATTTAAATTGATGTATTTTATTTATGTATATGATTTATTTCAATCTATTATCAAAATTAATACATAATAATTTAGGAGGTGAATCTTAAATTTATAAAGAAATAATTGCTAATAAATAAATTCTTAGTTATGAAATAATTAATGATTAATTATGTTAAAGAAATAAAGCTATGAAAATAAAAATTGTTGGAAGGTGAGAAACATGCAATTGCATGCTATTGGATTGTAAAAGCTAAAATTTGTAATTAATTACATTAATACATCACTCACATATATTTAGATCTCAATATGTAAAAAAGAAATATATACATGATATGTTTTTCTGCCATTATATATCATATATAGGCATGATGTACTAGTGTGTTAATAAATATAGCAAGAAAACCTTATAACATTTATCATTTGATAAATGTTTTCAACCTCAACGTTTTTCCTTTTACACTATTTTAAAGAATATATCATTTGATACAATTGTAACTTACATATATATATATATATATATATTACAAATAAATTTTATAAAAATGAAAACTTGTATGAAAATATCATTAAATTTGTTCATAAAATCTCTTGATAATAGTTTATAAGAAATTGTATAATTTTTAAATATGTACGAAATAATGTAATGAGTTGAAATGAGGAAAAGAAAAATATTTTCTCAAATCTTTGGAATGTTTAATATTTTTTCTTCAATTTATAATGTGTGTGTACAAAAGATTATAGAATTTATCTAAATTAATTAAATTAATGATTAAAATGATATTATATCAATTAATTATAAATTATTAATAAAAAGTCATGTTAAAATTTTTATTAATATAATTATATATGTATAAGTCTCAGTTAATTCGTAGCCCTCAGATCTAGCTCTCAGCATTAATTATGTTAATACATTACTCGTATATGTTTAGCTCTAAATATATAAAAAAGAAATATATACGTTACATGTTTTTCTACCATTATATATTGTATATATGCATGATGTACCAGTGTGTCAATAAATATAACAAAACGTTTTCAACCCCAACGTTTTTCTTTTTATGCTATTTTAAAAAATATACCATTTGATATAATTGTAACTTATATATATATATATATATTACAAATAAATTTTATAAAAAATGACAACTTGTATGAAAATACCGTTAAATTTGTACATAAAATCTCTTGATAACAGTTTATAAGAAATTGTAAAATTTTTAAATATGTATGGAATCATGTAATGAGTTGAAATGACGAAAAGAAAAATATTTTCTCAAATTTTTGGAATATTTAATATTTTTTCATGAATTTATAATGTGTATGTATAAATGATTATAACTTCTAATTTATCTAAATTAATTAAATTAATAATTGAAATAAAATTATATTAATTAATTATAAATTATTAATACAAAGTTTTGTTAAAATTTGTATAAATATAATTATATATTGTTATAGGCATTTTCTGGTGTTGACAGTGGAATTTGGTTCGGTTCAAATCCAGCCAACCTAAAGAGTTCAGGACTGAAACTACAATCCGGTCGAGCAAGAAGAGAGGGAGAGGAAAAACAGTAAGAATAGAGAAGAATTTTCAATGTGATTCAGTTAAAACCAAGCAGCACCGGTCCCTACGTCTATAGTAGCTTTTATTGATTTGGAGAAATTTCTATAAAGTTTCAGCATATGTTTCTTGGCTTGCTTTACAATGATCTCCCTCCTCTTATTTATAGAAGTTGGGAGGTTACAATTGTAAATTTACAAGTTGTATTTCTATTATATTAAATAACAAATGTACAAGACAGCCTAGACTACTGCAAAATGACTTCTGCAGGTTGTTGGTCAACTTCTGTAGATTGCTTTCTGCAGGTGGGCTTGTGTGAGCTGCTTCTTGTAGACTGACTCCACAAGTTGAGTTTAAGAGAGATGCCTACTTCAAGTTTACCCTTGGCAAGCCCTTAGCTAGGTGAGATGTTGCATCCCGCAAGCTGGGACTTTTGATCTCGAGTTGCCGCTGGCCTTCAATTAGCGAGATCGAACTCGTAAACTTGCAGTAGATGATGCAAGCTTGTGCAAGGCGAATTATTGGCTATGCAAGTCGAGGTTTGTTCCTTAGTGAGCTGGGGCTTCTGCCTTATTCTGTGCTCTTATAGCCAGTGACCTGATTATCTTAGCTCTTTTCTTATTTGAACTTATTTGCTGCTGGGCATTTGCTAGCCCTTTTCGTGCAGTACTAAAAAATACCCACAACATTAGCCCTCAACTTTTATCTCGTTAGGAATTGTAATTTGCTGGCAAAGGCTTCTTTTGTAGATTACTGTGCAATCAAAGTCTTTGTGGTCAGCCTATCATTTCATATGCTCTAGACCGTACCTTCTACTGTACGTACTTATAGCCGTTGGGGTGTCAGCCTCATTCTTTCCCAAGGCATTTAATGAGGGAGAGCGGTTTGATTTCTTCTGAACTCTTTAATGAGAACAGGCTGATCTATTTAAAGCATAAGAAGTTCTTTTTCCTTTTTCACTGGGTGGTCTAATGGGTGCCTTAGATAAGCCCTCCATATTTCTGATGGTATGCCTTTCTAGTGAGGCATGTATGGTCTGCTGTTAGTGCAGATGGGTGCCCTAGACCAATTTGATTGAATGCTATGGCAGCCACAACTAAACATTCTGTGGATTAGATATTAAAGGATGAATATTCATCTTAAAATGCATATGGCATGTATAAA
>JANHAO010008410.1:0-19255 GCA_026873985.1 Saraca asoca | reverse complement strand
AGAAGAAATTGTAATGAAAGAAAACTAGAATTCTTGAAAGAACATAAAAGAAGAAAGAAAGAATCTAAATTGAACTCAAAAGACTTCTAGGAAAGTAAGAAAACTCAAGCTCTAATAATCTTAATTGAGAGGAACTAATGTATCCTAATTGTGTTTTCAGGTTGCTTGGAGTATGTCCTCATATAGCAATTTTTAGGCTTGAAACACGACTGTGTTCCAGGACACAACTAGCCTATGTTTCAGGCTGGAAGGCTTCTAGAAGGCCACTGGCTAATGCACAGAACATGGCCGTGCTTTAGGACACAGCCAGGCCGTGTTCTACGTTGGCTTCACGGTTTCTTCCAACTTCTTTGCATAATCAACTTAGTCTTTTCACATCTTCTCCCTTAGTTTCTTCTTGATCTAAGTGTGCTTCATTTTTTTAGCTTTGTGATGTACATTTCTAATCATAATCATGTAAGTCTATAATCATACATATCTCTTTTTCATGCTCCAATCTTTCATCAATCCTATTATAATATTGTTGCATGCACCATACTTATTTATACTTTTCATTTCACAAACAACACTAAGATGGGGAGACAGTTAATCTCATATAATCAATGGCTACTTTGAGTGGTAATCAACAATGGCTACACTAGGTAACAAGTAATAGAACTTGTCAGTCACTCAATGGTGCAATCTGATGTACATAACATAATACTTATTTGCCATGCAAAGTAAAACAACATTCAAACATATACACACTAGTTAAATATATAAGGGGATAACTAATCATGTTGGATGCCCCTCATGACATTCTGTATAGTTGTATGCTCCTAATGACATATGGTTGAAGTTTGTATGGCCCTAAGGACATATCACATAGGTTTAAAAGCCCCCTAACAACATACCGTATAGGTTTGTATGCCCTAAATGCCATACTACATCAGTTTGTATGCTCATAATGACATACCATATAGGTTGTGTACCTCGACAACACATTGTACATATGTATGCCCCCAACAGCATACCATATAATGCCATTAACTTACTTGCTTCAAAATGATAACCTATTGAGCCCATATTATTTCTTTCATATGATGACCCTAGTACATATAGGTTCCCATATATGCTTAACCAGTCATAATCATAAGTAAAGCTTACATCTACTTGAGTCCTATCTAGTATACCTTTTTTACTCTAATCCTTCCAACTCTTAAATTCAATTATGATCAATTCTTAAAGTTAATCCTTACTTATCTTTCTTAGTCATTAAGTTAATTATGAAAAGTCATAATTTCTAACTTATTGACTGAAACTAACTTCCAACCCTAGCCTAACCTATCCTCATATACAAACACATGTAAATTATGTAGACATACAATCCCTTATCCTTTCTTTCTTGTTAATCTTATGCTTTATCTTCTAGGCTTTAGCTAATTCTCCTAACATTACATAATCATTTTGGGCCTTTTTTTAAAAAAAAATATTTTATAAGAAAAGTAAAACAATAGGGTAGAATCTTACAGTCACCTTGGAAGGAGAGTGTTCTCCCCAACACCCCACTAGGAAGCCTCTATCCTAGAGCCAAAATGTCACCCAAGGTTATGAAAACCTCATAAAGAAGAAAAGAAGGGAAATTTACCACCAAGAAATCATACTAAATAATTAAGCCTTTAGGCCAAAAATATTACTTTTGGTTCACACTCTAAATGAGTGCAAACCTCAACCCCCTCTCAAGAATATTTCTCTTTTTAGAGCCTAAATTCTCAAACACTATCTAGTTGAGAAATGAGGTTGTGAATGAAGCTTTAAGGGTGTTTCTCCTTAAATAGGCATCTAGGAGGCAGCCGGTTAATTAGCCATAATCTTAATAGGTTAATCGATTTGAATTTGGTGACGATTCCCAACCTTAGCTAAATGCAGAATTTTGAAAATGTCATAACTTCTTTGTTTTACATCTAATTTTAGTGAACCACTTATAGTTGGATAGGTATTTGAGTCTAGTTTCCATTGAAATAAGTTTCATGCTCAAAACATAAATAATGTTTTATCTATACATAAAAATTAGAATTAAAGCTTATCATCCTCTAATTCATTAACCTAAGCTATCCTAGTTGTGAATTACTCATCTAAGGCTCTTTTAAACAACTTTTAGTGTGTTACAGATCAAGTGCGAAGCCTATCTTTACCTCCCCTACTCCTTCTAAGCACCTTTCCACTAATAATATTGGTTACCTCGATAAAGAGACCCATAGAGTGGAAATGGCTCTTTCTATATTTAAGATTGGTTTATGTCTAATTCAAGAAACTACAGTTTTGTTCATCAATTTGCATTGCAAATGATATATATCAATTGACACCGATGTAAGGCTTAGAATACTTACACCAATCAATAACTTTTTCCATAATATGATTTTCTTTAATCTAACCATGGAATTATACGTAATTACCATATTCATTTTACATGCAAAATATTTAAAATTTTGAAGAACAATATACATACAATCAAATAGTTGAAACTTTCTTATATTTCATAAATATATTTTTTTATTAAATTTCAATTTTACTAATGAGAGGGTAAATAATTTCATATTGATATGAAATCTTGTAGTGACTCTTAGTAGGATTATATATATATAATCCAAAAAAAAAATTTATTTTCTTATAAATAAATTCAATTTAAAAGATAAAATAAAAAGCAATAAACAAAAAACATAACAAAGAAATGAGAAGTAGGATTGTTTGAACAAAAGGAATTCTATTACATTTATAAAAAAAAAAAAGACTAACCTAATTCTAAGAGATTAGTCTAGATAAAATTTGTAAATTGGAATCTATATATATATATATATATATTAAAAATTGTATTTTACAATTTGAAACTCCTCAATTGGATAGGTTGATTGGCTAAGTGAAGCAAGCTACTTGCAAGCATAGCAAGGTTAGTTGTACATGATGGAAGTGGTCCACCGAGCACGCTCTAATGATCAAGTCAATATTTCAATAGAGTTTTAGTATGTAGAAGATGATCTAGAAGAGGATACCTATTGCTATTTAAAGGTGCCGAACATTCCATTTAGCATGCTCTTGAGCGAAGAAGACATTACCACGTGTCTATAGCACATTGGTAATGTCACTGAGAATCTTGATAGACGGTTGCTAGTGTCACATTGTTCATGCAGGTTTGGTCATGCCTTTTGTCATGCATTAGTTAAGTGGTTGGTGCTTAAAGTTCTTAATTGACTTTACGACTAAGTTTGTTTAACCATATAAGGTAGCCAACTAGTAGGAGGTAGCTTGTGCTGAATGTTAACTCCTTGCGTAATCTTGACCAATAGACTATAGGTCGATTGACCATAGACTATGGATTATTTTAGGTTGTATCATTCACCTGCTTCCCTTTCAGCAAATGACACGACTAGCCTACTTAGCATCATTTTAGGTCCCTAGGCTTGCCGCCATTCACATTGTTAATAATGATGAGTTTAGTGTCTCGAGAAGCCTTGAGACTTGGATAGGTCATTTTGGCAACATAAATTGCCATTTGGATTGTTTATACAGTCACTCCTTAGTTGTTGGATCTTTTTCACATTGTCTATAAAAACCCTTGTTGGCACTTTTGGAGTCACTTTACTTCCTCACTTTTGACCCTAAGCTTTGCTGCTACTGCCCGTGATTCTTTTTCTTCTTTAACGATACTTCTCTAGACTCCAACCTTGCATCACTGCTCCTTAAAGATAACTTCACATCTTTGCCACTGTAGTACTTTGTTTCACTTCATATTGCTATGTTTATTTCTAAAACTATGCTGACTGGGGTGTTTTCTTCACTGTGATTTATGCCTTGCATCAACTTACCATTTTTTGGCTTGCACTAGAGAGACTGGTGCTTAGCTCTACATGATTTTTCACCTTTCTCCTTGTTTTCCTTCTTTTTAGTGATGCCTTCCCTTGTTGCTCAACCATTCTTTTTTTAATCATCTCATCATTTATCTTTGCTTGTTCTTATTATTATTATTTTTCTTTTGAAGGTGGCCTTTTGTCATTGCATTTTTTTTCCTTTCATGTTTGGTGGCTTGGTGACCTTATTAACCTCTCATCAAATTCTAACTCTTCATATGACCTTGGGGAATATTTAGTTGAAGATATAATTTATCAGTTTGCTTATCCCTTCAAATAATCATGGCTGAATGATCCCATAATGAGCACAAATAAGAACGAGTGCATTTGATTAATGTCGCACTTGATAGCTTATGAGATGTACACTTGGACATTAAAGGGATAGCCACTTCACTCAAATGGCGGTATCCTAAAGTGATCCATGCACTATAGAAGGTCCATATTCAAGAGGAATCTATTGAAAGGATTATTTTTGAGCCTACCCATCAGGACGAGTGGGTATGTGGCTATGACACTTCTTCTTTTATTATATTTTATAAGGACGTATTCAATCGTCTCCATGTATGCCCTCCTTTTTATGTTCTTCAAAAGAATGTTCTAGGTTGTAAATGCCTATCCCTCGAAATTGACCTAGAATGCTTGGGCTTTCTTTCTCTATTTTGAAGTTCTTAGCCTCTGACTTTATCTTATCCTTACTGTAGAGTTATTCCTTTTCTTTTTCACTTATTCCCAGCAGAAGCCTGATCATGTTTTTATCAAAAACATGCTCATTAGAGTTCATAATTGGAAGCATTCTTTCTTCAAAATTCAAATGGTTGTAGGCTTCCACCCACTCTTTCTCTAGGATGGAAGACCATTTTACCCCCAAAAATAGTCCAACCCTACCAATCCACCTTGAGGGTGCTCTTTCAAAGATCTTTCAGCTAAAGATGAGGATCTCGTCATTCGACTATTAGTAGTAAGACCTTTTGACACCTAATATATGCTTCATATACTACTTTCCCTTTACTTTATCATTGTTATTTGACATCATCTTTCTAACCTTTGTATTTATTATTTACAAATCACTAGTTGAATTGTGAAGCAATAGAGATCCATCACTAAAAAATGGAGGACAAGCATACATTCAAAATTCTTGCCTGAGCCTTGGCTAAGGAAATACCAATAGTGCCTTTTACTACTTAGCTCGAACTAGCTCCTCCCGCTAACATAGCTTGTGGTTCATCCCCCTTTGATCAACTTAAGATTATCTTTAGGTAGAATAAGGCCTTGTCATCGAGAAAGTGAAAGGCTTCCTTTGAAGAATCCAGTAAAGGCAAAGAAGGTAGCTCTTCTAGGGCCCTTACTTCTACAACTAAGAAAATCAAAGTAAGGGTTTGGGAGAAGCTAAAGCCAATCATAGTCCCTAAAAGGAACTACTTACCTTTTGATGTTGTGGTGCCTTTCTATGCAATCACTTGTTTGTCCTTGTTGACAAGGACCATACAGAAGACTTCCTGCTAGATTATGGACCTTTACGTCTTTTGATGTCTTCTGTTATTTAGATTATTTGCTCAACTACAACCCTTTTAGCTATAGAGCCTTCCTTTGCTAAGAGTAAAAGGGAGCTAGCTAAGAGTGATCCATAGTTATGGCTGAGCTACAAAATAATCCAGAGGCTAAAATAAAGGAGGTGGCTAATTGAGACCATAACATATTTGATTTGAGCAATCATGCAGCCGAGCTTATAAAGGAGCGGAATGCCTTGCTTTTGAAGGCTAAGTGTATAGACACTTTGCAACAACAAAACGAGAGCTTGGTAAAGGAGCTGGAGGTCAAGTGACAAACCTAAAAGGTTAATAAGGAAACCTTCAAAGACAAACACTAAAAATTTATGAAGAAGTGAAGCATTTGGCTTTTCCCATGGTTTGCTTTGGGTTTAGAGAGGTTCTTCATCAAATTTAGCATTTTAATCCTGACTTAATGCTTGAATTGACAAGGATTGATCAGAATAAGACCTTGGATAATATTCTACAGGGCTCATCTAAAGACTGAATTTGCTAGGGTGCCATTAATGGTTCTTGCTTGGTCTATTTTGTTGTTATTTTTTTTTTTGTAATAACTTTATCTATCTCTGTCATTTTTTTTATTATGTACAAATTATGCTAATCGGCTGACTTAATGAATTTATCATTTCTTCAAACTCTTTTTATGCACTCTTGTTTATTTCTTGAATTATACCTGCATCATATTTGGATGGGCATTTTCCCTGTAGTTCCTTCTTTTTCTTTGCCAGATGACTTTATTACATTGGAATCAATAATTTCCTCGTTCGACCAAGCCTCCAATGAGCTACCTACTACATTCCATTTATGTTTTTTTATGTGTTTAGTAATGCTTCCAATGAGCCTTGTGACTTTCAATGACTTGTCGATCGCTGATTTACTTTTGCCTTTATTCAGGCATCATTGTATGATAATTCCTTGCTTTCTAGTAAGGGATCTATGTGATCTTTTGATTGTATCAAGGGATCATTTGGACTTTATTTATGTCAAGGGGTCTGCTTGAGCTTTAGTTGTAGCAAGGGATTTGCTTGAATTTTAATTGTACAAAGAAATCTATTTGAGCTTTAATTGTACTAAGGGATTAACTCAAATTGTAGTTGTACTGAGGGCTTTACTTGGGCTTTAGTTGTATTAAGGGATTTACTTAGATTTTAGTTATGCTGTGAGGTTTGCTCAGGCTTTAGTTGTACCAATGAGGGATCTACTCAGATTTTAATATTGCCGAAGGATCTACTTGGGCTTTAGTTGTATCAAGGGATTTACTTAGATTATGATTGTGCCGAGGGATCTGCTCAGGCTTTAGTTATACCAAGGGATCTACTCAAATTTTGATTGTGCCAAGGGACCTACTTAAACTTTTGGAACACATAATAGCATAATTACCCTTTTCATTTCATTATTTTGGATGCATACTTAGACATGTACATAATACTTTTTCAAGTGCATTACTTTCCATATTTGGGGCAAGGGCTATCCTTGAATGGTCTCCTGATGATAAGCCCCATTGAGAAGGCTTTCTTGTACTTTGATTAGCCCTTCCCATGTAGTCGCTAACTTCCTTTCAGTTTGCACCTACTTCCTATCCGCTCTTCGTAACACTAAATCCCCCTTCACATACATTTTACTCTTCATTCTTTTGTTCATAATCTAGGTAATCTTTGCTTTATACCACTCGTTTTGAAGGTGACCCATTTCCCTCGCTTCAATCAGAATATCAAGTTCCTCTCTTCTACTTTCTTCATTTTTCTATAGCTCATGCTATTCCTTTTGGTCAGAGTGCTATCCTAGCACTATTGGAAGCATGGCTTTGCTTCTATAAGTAAGTTTGAAAGGAGTTTCTCCTATAATTGAATGTATGGTTGTTTTATAAGACTATAGAACACTTAGTAACTCCTTAACTCACCTTCCTTTGGCTTCCCCTAACCTTTTTTATAGTCCATCAAGGATGATCCTGTTCTCCAACTTAGCTTACCCATTTAATTAAGGGTGCTTAACAGAGGTGAACTTTTGCTTGATCCCTAACCTTAGGCAAAATTCTTGGAAATCACCGCTAAAAATTGTTTCCCTTTATTAGATATGAGTATCGCATGGAGGCCATACTTGCAATAAGCTATTAGTACTTTACTTATATTAAGCTTCATATTTTTAGAGGTTTTACCTACAAATGATGTTTTTCCATAAGAATTTTTATACATTATTTGAAGTTATGGTTGCAAGGGATTTTGCCTCTATCCATTTGGAAAAATAGTCCACTTCCACCACCATACTTTAATAGATCGAGCCTGACTAGGAAAGCTCCTAATAGGTCTATAGCCTATTGATCAAACGATCGAGAGGTGAAAATAGACATCTACTTGACTGCCTGATGCCTTTGTACCTTTGTGAATATCTGACATATATCATAGTTTCATACAAGTTCTAAAGCATCTTTCTTTATTTTTTGCTAGAAATACCCTGATTGGATGCCTTTTAGCATGAGTGCTGTTCTTGTCATATTAGATCTACAAATGTCTTCATGAATCTCTTTTAAAACATAATTTGCTTTGCTTGGATGGAGGCATTGCAATGATGGGAGAAAGAACCTTTTTTTATACAATTGTCCTCCTTTCACAAAAAAGTGTGCTACTCTATGCTTAACTTTCTTGGCCTTTTTTCTATCCTCCAATAATCACCCTTCCTTTAGGAACATCATGATCAAGGTTAACCAAAAATTCTCTTATTTTGTACACAGTATCTCATCCGTGCAAGGGGCTTGCAATGTTTCTTAGATTATCGTCTTGTTATTCACTACTGCCTTGGCACTAGCTAACTTGGCTAAAGTGTTTGCCTGTTCATTCTTTTCCTTTGGGATTCATTTCAACTAAACATTGAAATCTCCCAGTAGGTTTTTAGCTATATTCACATACTTTGCCAATGTTGGTTCTTTTACCTTGTAGTCCTCGCTAACTTGAGCAATTATCGGTTAAGAATTACTTAGGACTTTTAGGGATCATGCCCTTACCTCTTTTTCTAACTTTAGACTAGTTATCAATGCTTCTACTTTGTCATGCTATTCGTTGCCTAGAAATCAAACTTCATCAAATATTCTAAGAAAAAATCCATAGGACCTTCCAAAATCACCATTACTCTATTGCCTTTTCTATTTGATGGGCTATCTACATATAACATCCATACTAGGCCTTCCAAACCACGCTCCTTCATTTTAACCAACTTTACCATAAAATCTGCTAGCATTTAAGTATTTACTACTTTCTTAGCTTCATAAATGAGTCTATATTCTGATAATTCCATTGCCCAAGCTACTAATCATCTTGCTAGATCAAGTTTTTACAATACTTATTGAATTGGGGTGTTTATTCAAATGACAATCTGATGGCTCTGGAAATAAGGTTTCAATTTCTTGGATGATATTAGCAAGGCAAATGCCAATTTTCTATCTTTCCATATGCCACCTTAGCACCATGCAACGTGTAACTTCTAAAGTATATTAGCCTTTGCTCTCCCTCAGTTTCTTGGATAAGAACTAAACTCATCACCTCTATTATGGCTGCTAAATATATGTACAAAGTTTCACCCAATTCTAATTAAGTAAGTATGGCAAAATTATGGCTAGGAAATTTTTTAATTCTTGGAAAGCTTGCTCACAGTTGTTAGTCCATTCAAAATTTTTAACATTTATAAGTAACTTAAAGAAAGGGGCATGTTTATCTACTAACCTGGACATAAATCATGTATAGCATCCTAAATTTTTCCAAAACTTATTTTGGCAATAAAATGGCTTTTCAAAAAATTTAAAAAAGTGAATTTGTGAGAAATTCAAAATTTATGGATTTAGGGTGAAAAGAAACCTAGAGATAGTAGTAGTCAACTATATGACTTTTGGGAATCCTCTAGAAATTGGAAAATTGATCATGAATGTTCAATGAGCAAAAATCAGTATTTTTACAATTCTATTTGCAAAAAATTTTACAAAATCTGAAATAAGGGTTATGGATAATGAATAAGAATAAAATTATAGCCATTATGAAGGTGCTTAATTTAACTAACTAGTAATAAGTTGACTTATTTTTTTCCCAAAATACCCTTCCTAGTTCACACAACCCATGCAATTGCTCTTTATCTTCTTCCTCAAGCTTCCTCTTTCTCTCTCCATAACCTTCATATTTTCTTTCTTCAAGTAAGCCCTTATTCTTACTTATTATTTTCTTAGATTTTTACTGCTAAATCCCCTCATCTTCCTCTTTATTTTGACATCAAAATTATATTGATTTACTGAGTATAACTAAAGTTATGAACTTATGAAGTTTTCTATCACTATTCATGGTACTGTTCAACCTATGAATCAATCCAATTTTTCTAGCTTTTTGAAGTGTAAATCTATTAGATATAACTTTATTCATGATATAGGAACCATAGTTTAATCATAAACAATTAGTTAACAAGAGAAGTTTTTTAAAGAAGGATTAAAAGCTAATATGCTCTTATTTTTTTATTTTGAAGAGCAAAAAAGATTTTGTAAAAATAGTTGCAGTTTATAGTGTTTCAACTGTTGAGGTGAAAGATACTTACCACTCTTATAAATTATGATGTGATTCTTGTTTGGAATTTGTGAACTTGTAGTGCAAGTTAGTGAGATGGTTTTTTAAGGTTATATGATGAGACTTGATGATTGAATGGATCCATTGGAATTTTGTTTAGTATGTGGTTGAAATAGTTGAGTTTATGCTTGTTTAAGCTCCCAAAAACATGAAATGTTAAGATCTTATAGTGTGATATTGAATTAGAAATAGCTTCCCCTATTTTACTACCCTTTGCATGCAAATTCTACTTATGCGAGTGAAGTGGTACCATTTTGAATTGAACCTGCGATCATGCTCGTAGAAACCTAGTAGTTTTTGTTGACCTATTTGAATCAAAATTTGAACTAAATTGTATGATTTGAATTAACCATCCCTGCCTTATTTTTTGATTTTGATCAAGATTCTAATCACGTTAGAAATTGGACTTTCTGAAAGTTTTCAAAACTTGGCAAGTAGACTTGTACTTTTAATTACATTTCCTTGAGTTGAATCAAGTCTTCCATAATTGAGTTTTCTGATTCTAATCATGGTCATGCTTATTTTTTTTCCATGATTCTAATCGTAATTTTGATCGCACTTTGAGCAAGTTTCATATTATTCAACCAATATTTATTTTTCCTAACCTCTATCTTAATTCCTCAAGTTACTCTCATATTGAATCTAAATAATTCAAGCATAATAAATAGGAGACTATAAAAATGTAATTCATAAGTTAAGACCAAGGAATTAAGTTATTATACATGCAAGGGTATCTAATTAATGAATTTAGACAACAAGATGATCATGAGACAAGAAAGTATGGTGATAATGATGAAAAGCTGTGATTATGGAAATGCAAATACTATAATAAGTTTGATAAAAACATTAGATATATAATAATATGTGATGTTGTGATTGTTATTGAAATTATAATTATTGTAAGTATTATATGGTGCAAAGCTTGTTCATGTACATGAGACATGGTATGGTATGTAATGTTATGAATGATAATAAGATATATCCATATTGAATTGATATGATGTCCTTTATGGAAGTGGGATAATTGATTACCTGATGGCCCCTAAGGCTTGATATGTGAATGATGGGTTATGATGGGAAAATAATAAACTAGATCCTAGTTCTACTCATTCCAATATGGAGAATAGGTATAAGGAAATGTTGGTTTTGTGTAGGATAAGATGGGATTGGAGTAACAAGGAGGGTTATAATTAAATTATGGCTAAGCACTACATAATTTATATTGTTGTTACATGAAATGTTGAAATATGATATCATAAAATTGAAATACATGATAAATTTGAAATGTTGACGTAAGACTATGAGAGCCAAAATTGGCTGAGGGTGGCTTAATATGTTGAAAAGTGCATAATGTGAATTACCCTGAGTGGTAAGTCTTTGAACACCATATAATCCTTTATGGTAATGATATGAGTGCCAGTTATTTGATTGTGGTATGGATGCATGTTGTTTTTGTGTGATGAATTCATATGTTTAGTACGCATTTATCTCATTGAGCCCCATACTCATTATTATGTGGATTGTTTTTTAGATGCTCAAGAATTAGTTGCTAATCCCTCTATAAACAAGTAAGATGGATAATAATCCAATGCAAATTATAGTTGATACATTCACCATCATAGTTAATAGTCTTCTAGGTGCATATAAAGTAAAGATTCATTATAAAATAATCTTAAACTTGGCTGGATATGAGGTATTGCATGAAGTAGAAATCATCCATCTACAACCCCCAAATGTGTTATTAATGATGGCTATGGGATCGTTTGATCCTTAAGGGAGCCACTATCCTAGTTATTTTTGCTCACCTTAGGAAAATGTACATAGCATGGCCACCAAGTCCATAGGGATAGAGTTAGGCTAACCTATACATTTGGATCCTTACAAGCTATAGGTTAAACTAACTTTATTTTGTATCATCCTTAAAAGAACTTAGGGTGTTGTAGGAGAATGTTTTGTAGAGCTAGCCAGGGAGATATAGTTACATTTTGAAAAAGTTAGAATGTTAAATACTAATGTTGAAAGAGGCACGTGCCTTAATAGGTAGTGACTCTATACATTATGTAAACTTAAGTTGTATATATATATATATATATATGTATTAGTGGTTTATGAATCCATAAGTTCTATTCTCTTTTAAAATCAAATCAATTTGAATTACTTGGATGTTAATGAAACTAAATGGACTATGGATATAATGGAATAATAGAATTTGATTAAAGGCTGTGGTGATTATCAATAGGAAAATTGATATTCACGGTAGTCATGACCAGGAATTAGGGTCATGGCAAAGGTGGTATTAGAGCTTGATCTAGGAAAAATCTTTGAGTATAAGCCTACATCTAGATTGTCTTGAGTCATATGGTGGTGGTTTGATCAAATGTCAATAGGAATAGTACTAGTAATGTGTGTGCACTCAGGATCATGTATTGCTAATACCATTCCTATTGTCCTAGTATAATATGTGTTTGTATTAGTAGAACCAAAGTAGAACTGTCAAGTGTCTTGAGTATCTGATTAATTTTGTGATATAGATTATTATGAGAACTAGATGGTAAGAAGATCTAGAACCTGAGTCTAGTCAGGAAAGATTGTCTATTAGATGAAATTGCCCTCACCATGAAGTCAATGAGAATCTAGAAGTTCCCCAGTGGGCGGAGAACTTGGTTTGGTAGGCAATGGATTGCTTGGTGCATACATTAACTCAAAACTAAAATCAAGGTCAAAATAGAGAGTTTGATAGAAATAGGCAAAATGAAAGAGACTTTCTCCTACTAGAAATCAGTAGCAGAATATATTGAGAAGTGTTCATGAGTTTCTGAAATTGAAGCCACCTCTATATGCTAGAAATGATTCTTCTGTAAACCCTTACCATTTCTTAGATCAAAGTGAAAGAAATGGTAGAATGTTACTATGTCCTGAATCCTTATTGATAAAGTTGGTACAATATTAGCTAGATGATCTAGCATATTATTGGTATGCAGAAGCTATTGAGGGGCAAATTGTCGATGATGAACCTTTAACCCGAACAATGTTCTAAGGAGCTTTTATTAATCAATTCCTTCCTCCCAATGTTTAACAAGCAAATGCTCAAAGATTTGAAAATTTGAGCTAGGAAAATTTGTATGTAAGTGAATATGATGCTCAGTTCACGTGACTTTCACAATAAGCTACTCACCTGATTCCAAATAAGGCTATGAAGGTAGAAACATTTGTGTAAGGGCTTCATGATTATTATTTTACTTGCATTAAAGTTAATCTAAACATGACATATTAGCAAGCCATAAACCAAGCCTTGTAGATAGGATTGAGATTTAAAGCACGTCATGAAAGGAAAATGTCTTATAGGAGAAAGAAAAGAGTTTGCATTAAGGGAACTAATATTATACCTAGCAAAAAACCAACTCAAGCCTGCAGAACACCTTCTAGTGGATGGAAAGGAAATTTTTCTGGATCATCATATTCACAAAATTTACCTACAAAATGAAACATAGGAAATCAATCTATTTTGATTGCTTCTATTCTATTTCATGGTAGGAGTATCCCCAGAATCAAGGGAATTCAAATGCTAACATGCCATAATGTAGAATTTGTAATGCAAGTCATTCTGGTCCTTGTAGAAAGGATTTGATGGGATGTTTCCAATGTGGTCAAGCAGGACATAGAGTGAGAGAGTGCCTTATGAATATGAATGCCTCAGGATATGGTACAAATTACCGAGTTAGACCCCCAAATCAACCAACAACACCATTTATGGCTTTAGCAAGATCGCCAATAGCATCTAGTAAAAGTGAAGGGTGAGGTAATCATAGAAGAAATCCTAATGAAGCCATGACATAAGTTTACAATCTCACTAAACAGGGGCTCAAGCATCTAACACTATAGTCGTAGGTATTTTGAAAGTGCATGATTTACAAGCTTGAGTATTGTTTGATTCTAGTGCTACTCATTCTTTTATTGCCAAGAAGTTTGTTGATTTGTTGAATGAATCTAATGAACTAATGGAAACACCATTGGTAGTAATGGCTCCTGTTAGCAAAACTTTACTAGCTGATTGGATACTAAAAAAAATGTGTTATGATAAAAGAAGATAAGCATATATTTGCTAATTTGCTTGTACTAAATATGATAGACTACAATGCAATCCTAGGTATGGATTAGGTTTCTCAGCACCATGTGTGCATGAATTGCTTCAAAAAGGAAGTTATGTTTCATATAGATGAATCCTCTTCTATAGTTTTTCAACGAGAAAGGATAGCTGAGATAGCTAGGCTAATCTCCAACGTATAAGCTTGGAAATCTTTGAACAAGGGATACATAGCTTATTTAGCTATGGTATGAGACCTAGATCAGGTAGCTCCAAACCTGAATGAAGTCTCGATAATATGAGAGTTTCTCGATGTGTTTCCTGATGAGTTACTGGGATTACCACTAGATTAGGAAATTGAATTTAATGCTTAGTACATAGCCTATTTCCATTGCTCTATATCGAATAATGCTAATGGAATTGTAGGAATTGAAAACCCAATTACAAGAATTCATTGATAAAGGTTTTATCCATCTGAGTGTTTTGTTATGGGGAGCACCTGTATTATTTGTGAAGAAGAAGGATGGTTCACTGAGATTGTGTGTCGATTATCACTAATTAAATAAAGCGATCATAAAAAATAAATATCCCCACCCTTGCATCAATGAATTGTTTGATCAATTGCAATGGGCAAAATATTTCTCAAAGATAAACTTGAGGTTGGGGTATCATTAGCTAAAGATTCGTGAAGAATGCAAGCCTAAAAATGATTGTCATACACAATATAGACAATACGGATTTCTCGTAATGCTGTTTGGACTAACAAACACCCCAACTGCTTTTATGGACTTAATGAACTGAGTGTTTAAACTATTTTTGGATAAATTTGTGATTATATTCATTGATGATATCACAGCCTACTCTAAAAGTGAAGAAGAGTATGCGCAACACCTACAAATAGTATTGCAAACACTATGAGAGCATGAGCTTTATGCAAAATTCTCTAAATGCAAATTTTGGATGACTAGTGTCATGTTTCTTAGGCATATTGTATCATAAGAAGGAGTACAAGTTAATTCTCAAAAGATAGAAGCTACAGAAAATTGGCCTAGATCTACTACAGTCACTGAGGTTTGTAGTTTTTTGGGATTAGCTGGATACTATCGAAAGTTTGTCAAAGATTTTTCTAGGATCTTTGCACCATTAGTCAAACTTACTCAAAAAGGAGTATGGTTTGAATGGACTCCTACTTATGAGTAAAGCTTTTAAAGGTTAAAGAGATGCTTAATGATAGCCTCGGTATTAGCACTACATCTGGATTAGGTGGTTACATGGTGCATTACAATGATTCATGCATTGGGCTTGGGTGCGTATTAGTGCAAAATAGAAAAGTAATTATGTATGTGTCACAACGATTGAAGAAACATGAATAGAACCACCCTACTCATGATTTGGAAATGGCAGTAGTAGTTTTTGCATTGAAAATATGGAGGCATTACCTGTATAGAGAAACATGTGAGATCTATACAAATCATAAAAGTTTGAAGTATATCTTTGAATAGAAAGATCTTAATCTTAGACAATGAGGATTGATAGAGTTAGTTAAAGATTATGATTGCTTAATATGATATCATTTGGGCAAAGTGAAAATAGTTGCTAATGCATTGAATCACAAGTCAACAAATTTAGCTCATCTCTTTCTAAAGAAGAAAAATTGTTGTGTTTCTACCCAAAGTTTGAAAGGATTGAAGTGCAATTAGAAGGTTTTTAAATCAAATTGTAAATCTCACCCATATGATAATACAATCAGTAATAACTAATTATATTAAAGATGCTTAAAGCTAAGATTTGCAATATGTGATTCATAAACAAAAGGTAGAAATGAAACCAAACTTGAAATTTATAGTTGACAAAATAGGAATAATTAAGAATGAAGGATGATTATGGGTTCCCCTAAAATTTCATGATGATTTGCTACATCAAGCGTATAATTTGTCATATACAATACACCCAGGAGTGTTTAAGATGTATCATGATATGAAGGATGTGTTTTGGTGGGAAGGTATGAAATGAGATGTACTTGAGTATGTAATGAGATGCCTAACATGTTAATAGGTAAAAGCTGAGCATTAACGTCTAGCAGGATTGTATCAATCTATCAAAATACTAGAATGGAAATAGGAGAGCATAATGATGGATTTCATAGTCGAGTTGCCAATGAAGCCAAAAGGCTTAATTTGGGTTATCATTGATTGCTTAACCAAATCAGCTCATTTCCTATCAGTTAAGATGACCTACTTGGCTATTCAATATGTGAAACTGTATCTTGATCAAATAGTTCCTTAGCATGGTGTGCCCTTGACAATTATTTCGGATCAGGGTACTTGATTTACTTCTCACTTTTGGCAACTATTTCAATAATCATTGGGTACTCGATTGTGATTTAGCACAAATTTTAATCCATAGGTAGAAATTCAGACAGAACAAACAATCTAGACTTTAGAGGCATGTGTGTTAGAATTCAAAAGGAAGTTGGGAAAATATATTTATCACTTATCGAATTTGCTTACAACAATAGTTACCAAGCTAACATTCAAATGGCACCATTTGAAACATTGTATGGGTGGAGGTGTAGATCTCTAATAGGCTAGTTTGAGCCTGGGGAATCAAAGTTGTTGGGACTAGATCTTATGGCAAATGCCATGGAGAAAGTACAATTGATTTGTGATAGAGACAACTTTAGATCAATGAAAAGCATATATGAATAAAATAATAATGGAATAAAAATTTGATGTTAATGATCGAGTATTTCTTAAAGTGTCTCCTATGAAAGAAGTCCTGTGTTTTGGCAAAAAGGGGAAACTAGCACCAAGATATATTGGACCCTTTAAAATTAGTAAACATATGGGAGCTATAGCTTACCGATTGGATTGCTAGCTGAAATACAAGGGATTCATCCTGTATTTCTAATATCTATGTTGAGAAAATATATTTCAGATGAGTCCCATGTTATTAAGAAAGAACCAATCCAATTGGATATCAAAATGACCTATAAAGAACAACCAGTAGCTATTTTGGACCAACAAGTCCAAAAGCTAAGATCAAGGGAAGTCCCCATGATCAAAGTAATATAGGAATGACATGATGAATGAAAAGCTATCTGGGAATTGGAAATAGATATATGTGAAAAATGTCCCCATTTATTTGGTAAGAATTAACTACTATAATCATTTAATATAAATTGCAATTTATAATAGTTGAATCATTCTAGCTAGGTTACCAATGCTATTCAGAATTTGAGGACGAATTCATTTAAGGGGGAGAATTGTAACATCTCAAAATTTTCCAAAACTTATGTTGGCAATAAAATGGCTTTTCAAAGAATTTGAAAGGTAAATTTGTGAGAAATTTGAAATTTATGGATTTGGGGCTAAGAGAAGCCTAGTGATAGCACAAGTTAGCTATATGACTTTTGGAAATCCTTTGGAAATCAAAAAATTCATCATGAATGTTCAAGAAGCGAAAATTGGTATTTTTACAATTTTATTTCTAGAAAATTTCAAAAAAGTCTAAAACAAGTGTTATGGATAACAAATAAGAGCAAAATTATAGCTATTACAAAGGTACTTAATTTAACTAATTTATATTAAAATTTCATGATTTTTTGAAATTGATAAGTATGTTAAATTTGGGCTTAATGGAAGAAATAAAGAAAATAGGGAGGTGGTCAACTCGCAAATAGTAAGAAGTTGACACAACCCATGCAATTGCTCTTCATCTTCTTCCTCAAGCTTCCTTTTTCTCTCTCTACATCCTTCACTTTTTCTCTCTCCAGGTGAGCCCTTATTCGTGCTTATTATTTTCTTAGATTTTTTTCTATTGAATCCTCTTATCTTCCTCTTTATTTTGACATCAAAATCATATTGATTTACTAAGTATAACTTAAGTTATGAATTTTTGAAATTTTTTATCACTATTGATGGCACTATTCAACCCATGAATTAATCTAATTTTTTTGGCATTTTGAAGCTTAAATCTATTAGATATAGCTTTATTCATGATATAGGAACCATAATTTAATTATATACAATTAGTTAACAAGAGAAATCTTTGAAAGATGGATTAAAAGATAATATGCTCTCATTTTTTTTTATTTTGAAGAGCAAAGAAGGTTTTGTGAAAATAGTTACAGTCTCTAGTGTTTCAACTGTTGAGGTGAGTGATACTTACCACTCTTGTGAATTATGATGTGATACTTGTTTGGAATATGTGAATTTGTAGTGCAAGTTAGTGAAATGGGCTTTTAAGGTTATGTGATGAGATTTGATGATTAAATAGATCTGTTAGAAATCTATTCAATATGTGGTTGAAATAGTTGAGTTTATGCTTGTTTAAGCTCTCAAAAACATGAGATGTTAAGATCCCATAGTGTGATATTGAATTAGAAATATCTTCCCCTATTTTTCTACTCTTTGTATGCAAATTCTACTCACTCGAGTCGAATTGTACCATTTTGAATTGAACCCATAATCATGCTCACAGAAATCCAGTAGTTTTTCTTGGCCAATTTGAATCAAAATTTGAATTAGGATTGTATGACTCAAATTAACCATCCTTGTCTAGTTTTTCAATTCTAATTATGTTGGAAATTAGATTGCCCAAAGGTTTTCAAAATTTGGCAAGTAGACATGTACTTTTAACTACATTTCCTCAAGTTAAATCAAGCCTTCCACAAAGGAGTTTTCTAATTCTAATCATGATCATGCTCATTTTTCTTTTGCAATTCTAATTGCCATTCTGATCGCACTTTCAGCAAGTTTCACCTTATTCAACCAATATTTAATTTTTCCTAACCTCAATTTTAATTCCTCAAGTTACTCTCATAATAAATCCAAATAATTCAAGCATAATAAACATGAGACTATAAAAATGTAATTCATAAGTTAATACTAAGGAATCAAGTTGTTGTACAAGTAACGGTATCTAATCAAGGAGTTTAGGCAATAAGGTGATCACCAAATGAGAAAGTATTATGATAATTGTTAGCCTGGAGATTGTTAGCTTAGAGATTGTGAGCCTAGATCATTCCAAGCTACATATTTTTCTTGATCTTAATGTTGAAAAATAATTTTATCTAACAATATATTTTAGTATTTTTGATTTGTTGTTTTGCAGGTTCAAAGATATTTGATTCAAGTTTCAAGA
>JANHAO010008409.1:0-19245 GCA_026873985.1 Saraca asoca | reverse complement strand
CGACATTGAGAAAATTTAAAATATTTGCTATGCATACTTGATGCATATGATTGACATATTTGGTATGCTTCAATCCAATTTTCCCAACAATTACTATGTATCAATTCCAGCATTTTTATATTCCAACTAAAGTTATTGGTGATATTTTTTAGACCAACTAAGAGAAGATCAAATAGCATAACTTTTGGATGTTGTGTCAACCTAAGATAGGTTTGTGGATCATGTGCTCGAGGGGAGCACTCACCTTTTGCTACTCATTATAAGTCTATCGAAGATGAAATCATATTTTTATGCCTAATTTTAAATAATTCCAAGTTTAAACTTCGATAAACTTTAACTTGAGGCTAAGTGTTGAATATATAAGATTGTTTGGAGATATAGTTGATGAATATGGTTATGATTCTTGAAGTTTACTTGCTCATAATTTGGGATTGTAATTAGTTGATTTTTTGGGGGTTGTGATTAACCTTGTAATTATGTTATTCCTTCTATAAAATAGTATAAGGCTAAGTTGTATTCTCTCAGCCATTTAAACCATTCATATCAATTTTATTGTCTCAGTAGAATTATTTCTTTTCTCATCAAACTCTTCTTACTCTCTCCCATGAAATTTAAAAGTGACAAAATAGAAAAAAAATCCCAAGTTAGAATTAACTTGGTTTGTTCTCCACACATAAAAATGAACAGTAAAAAAGGAAGACTCTACTCTATTATTTACTCTATTGGGAAATGATGAATAGACATGTTTTTCAAATTGAAATGATTCAATAATAATGTTGAGAATGCAAAGTAGAAAAATTAGGACTCATCTTATAGAATTTGGAGAGACTCAAACGATCTAAACATTGGTGAATTAATTTAGAAGACTCAATTGCAAAACATGCTATTGAAGTTGTAGACTAAAAATAGTGTGAATTTTGTGACTCATATCTTGTACCAAATATGTCCTGTACCACAATCTTTTATATAATAGGAAACAATATAAAAAGTATTGTAATAATTAAGAGCCAAATTTATCCTATACCACAATCTTTTACGTAAAAGGAACATTATAGAAAGTATTGTAATATTTAAGAGCTCGAATAAGTTGACTAATAGAAGTCAAATTAAAAAGACAGTCAAGTACAAAAGAATATGATTTAATAGTAGAAAAGGAAGTAAGCTTAGCTTGGCCCACGCCTTTTTGTTTTAGGTCCACTTGTTAAGGTAATAGCATGGGGTAACTTAGGAAGCGAAATGTGTGTGAAAAATAACTGATTACCAGCTATGTTCTGAGTCAAGTATGCCGTGACCATAAGAATTAGGATGTAAAAGACATGCTCCAAAATTATTAATTTGACTGATGATGGTTGTAGATGATTGAGCTTGAATGAATGCTTTTGAATTGAAGAAACTTTTTATTCTCATTAATTAAATTCAGATTGTCACTTGTAGAGATATATATATTTTTTTATTAAAACTTCAAAAGAAAAAGTAAAATAATAACAATATAATTTCAGATGTGGGTAAGCAAGAAGACCACCTACAAACAAATATTAAAAAAAAAAAAAAAGCACCGACTGCCACGGTTGAAGCACCGATTTGAAGTTGGCTTTTGCATTCAGCACTCTGGATTCTGTTGTTCGCAAGGACCCTGAACCAGCTCAGATCGATGTATTCAAGCGGATGAGCCTTGGTTGTGAAGCTTGCCACCGATGGTCAACTACAATAGGAGAACGTGAGTTATAGCTTGTCTGGTTCGGTTAAATGAAATGAAAATAGAATTATTTCATAATTTTGTGTGGTTATGTTTTGGTATACCAAAATCATCCGGACATGGAATGGAAAAAGAATAATAAATAAAAAATAATATTTAACCCCAAATTCTAAACTCCAAATCCTAAATAATAAATGTTTATTCAATCTAAAATCTAAATTGAATATTTTATTACATAATTTAATATAATAAAAATATATTTATATAATAAATAATAAAAATATCATATTTTAAATTCTATAATTAAAATTTATAATTAAGAAATTTTTTCCATAATAAGAGCATAAAAATTCTAATTCATCAGTTTTTAAAAGTTAAAATTATTTTATTATTTATGAATATAACAATAATTTTGGAATATATGAAAATTGTAAAATACACAGACATAAAAAGATTAATTTATAAATGATGGAATTACCATTCTTAAATATTCTGCAAGGAATAAACATTTCCATTTTCTAGTGACAACCAAACAAATTTTTTAGCCATTCCCTTTCCCTTTTTGATTGGGTGTCAAGACCATCAAAATTTAAATACTGAATTTAATGGGTGCCCAGGTTGAACTTAATAAATTAGATGACTAATTTAAATACTAAATAAAACAGGGGGATATTTGAGATAAAATTTAAAGATAGAATTCTAAAAACAGTAAAATAATCAAACAAAAATTGAAAAAAATGAAAAATTCAAATGGAAAAACTTTAATTCAAGAGAGATTTATGCATTCAATTCTCAGATTGATCCTAAACACAAATTATATTATCGGATCACTTAGCCAAGAATTAATTTCAGTCCAACATCCAAATTAAATTTTTATTATTCTTCTCTAATTTTATTAATTTAAGCCCATCACCTAAATTAAATTTTATTGCTAATCTGACCTGAGTTCAACACTTCAATCAAATTAACAATAAGATTAAAAATAGAAAGAGGCTAAAATTGAATAACAATCATATAATAGCGCATAATCATAACATTTAATTGCTATTTTGTCAAACTACCATAACAATTATAAATTATAAAATTTAAGCTAGCAAATAATCTTAATAAACAATTAATTACTACAACATTTTTGGCTTACAACAACGCCAACCTTAACAACAGCTAAAAAATTGTTGCCTAAAACTTAAATAAACAATGATTTTGACATTATTGTCTTTTGTTTCTTGTTTAAGCAATGTTTATTAGACAACAATAAAAAGTTGTTGCCTACTATAGAAGAGGCGATACTTAATTGACTATTGCTAAATAAAACTATTGTCTAATATAAAATGAGCAACACTTAATTGACTATTGCCAAATTATATTTCATAAGCAGCAAGTAACCTATTGCAATATGTATCATTAGCAAAACTTTTTGCTACTGTTGTTTAAATTTAATTAATAAGTAACACTTAAATAACTGTTGTATCATCTAAATTAATAGAAAGCATTTACTTTGTGTTACTTTAATAAATTTATTTACAAAATAAATATTTTTTATGTTCCTAAATTATTTTTTTAACTAATTTTGAATAAATATAACATTTTATATTATCTTAATACTTTACAGTTATAAATGCAAGTAAATAAGATTATTTTTATAAAAGATATTTTCCGTCAAAATAAACGGAACCTAAAATTTATCTTTTTTTTTTTCTAAAATTCTATTTTGAGATTGTTTTTATAATGTTAATTTTACACAATAAAATTATATTTCACAAAATTCACTGTAAAAACATGAGCCAATATTTTATATAGTTGGAGTTTTCCGAAAACGACACCGTTAGCGAGAGTGCTAATTGAAAAACCCAATTTAAAATTTAAGGTCAGCTGTCTTTCTTGATTTACTTCAGACGATCTTTTTGCCATCGTTGCTGTCATTCCCACAATCTCACCTGCTCGCCTCAGCTAATCGACGTCACTGGGTGAGCACTAGCAACCTACGGTCTATTCTTCTCCTTTGAGGACGCGGTTGAGCATGAAGATGGGCAGCAACAGCACACTAGGAGAGGTCTCTTCTTCTCTTCTCTAAGGTATTAGTTTGAATTTATTAATTTTTTTTTTTTGTATGTGTGTTGTTGTTTGGATCTATTGATTTTTGTTTCATATTCGCTCAACGAACAATGTTGATAGATTCTCATTTCCCATCAATTGCATCTCCAGCTCTTTGGGTTCTGAGGCTATCTTTCATTCCCTCTCTCAATCTCTCTTATCTTTCAAACAATCATGGATTCTTCTTATTTTACATCTATTAATGTGTGTGTATCTTAACGTTCTGTGAAATTGTTGAAAATACCAAGTCACCTGTTATTTTTGCAAAAAGACAGTGCAAAAGACATGGAAGGTTACCTGTGCTGCAATATATATTATTGGGTTTGCTATTTGTCAGCTTGATCAAACCATGAACTCAACATTTTGTTATTGTAAATTTATATCACTTTTTTAAATTTATGTTTTAAATTATTTCTTCATAAACAGATACTGCTAGGGATCTTGGGAATCAAACTGAGGGCATGACGTGTACCATATGAATTATAAAACAAGAATTGCAGTGACAACATTTGAAGTCTCTGGCTTGGATCAAGTTGCATCTTTGCATATTTTCTTTCAATTCTGCTGGTACCTTCATCAATTCTAACCTCAAAATATCAAGGATCAGGATCTGCTCCTTTTAGCTAATACTTTATGCATATTTGGAGATTGCCTTTTCATGGCAAGAAACATGCTCTTGAATTTAAATATGCTAATGTTAGGGACATTTTATCATAGTGTATATATCATTTTTATAAAACCTTTGGGGAGCACTATAGGGAATGTTAATCTCATTTAAAAAATTCATTTTTTATACACACTATTCATCATAAACTTAATCATGGCTATATTGTACTTTCATGTCATATTTTTATATAGTCAATTCTAAATTTAGATTGAAAAGAAGGATTATGCTAAGTGGTCAACAATCAATATTAAATGCTGTCTAATCTTTTATGACATGAATCGATTATATAATTAAACAATAGCATTAAATGGTTTATAGAGCCAATCTCATCTAATGGCATAAGGTTGTTGTCACTGTTTATCCTGTATCCTCTGCTATTTGCTCGTCCCCTGCATCTTTTGTTATTGTTAGACTCTGAGATACAAACATCTCAGTTAACATAATTTTAAGCTCTCACTTGGTTTATGCAGAAATAGGGGATAGGAAAGAAATAAAACTTTCTACTTGTATTGATTAATCACATAACTTGAAGTTCTTAATTTAGTTTATGCAGAAAGGATTTAATTTCTCATTTTATCCATGAATTGTCTTAATTTTGAATCATTTCTTCATTTTAAGAATACTGGGAAAAAATAAGTACAACTTGCATTTTTTAGAAATAAAATTAAGCCTAAGTTAGGCCGTGTATGTGTGATATGGTTAGTAACTTCTCAGAATTGTATTTCTCTCACATTTTTTGAGTCTTATAACTGACAATAGGCTGCAAAGCTCATGGACTACCACCCTACATTCACATCCCAATTTTACATTACATTAAGTGAAGCCTTTAGATGTGTCTTATCCTCCTTTTTTTTTTTTTGTATGAGGTGAATCATCATGCTTATATGGGAGGTGAATCATCATGTTGAATGTGTTGAAAGTTTAATAGGTTATGATTGACCTAAAGTTAGCAAATCAAAAAGTAGGCTAAATTACGTGCATGGAGATGACATACACGGTACTAGGTGGTTGAATGTACTGAGTGGAAAAATTTTAGGCTTGCTTATGTGTTCTTTATGGTGGGAGAGAAGTGATTATTATAGACACCCCAAAGATTTGTTTCCATTTGTCCTTTGCATTGTTATTTTTCCTTTCATGAAAATCTTAGAGAGTTGTGAGAAGGAAGAGAAAAAGAGCGAGAGACCTGTTAAGTTTTGCCATATATTTTTTATGAGACTAACCATTCCAGTAAGTAATGACTTTGTATACCATAAACCAGCTTCTTTGCGGACTTTAAAGCTTTGAGACAATCTTAGGGTATAAATTACTCATCTTGTGCTAGGTAATTGATTAAATCAGGGGCAACAGAGGAAGCAAATACTGATATGGGGGAAGGTGATACCATTGTTTTCTTTGCTAGCTTATTGATTTTATGCTTTAAATTTCTTTCTAAGTTTAGAGATTGTGTGTATGTTTCTATTAAATCAGAAGTAGCAGAGGAAGCAAATGTTGACTTGGAAAAAGGTAATATTAGTGTTTTCTTTTGCTTATTGATTGTGTACGTATGTCTATTGACTCACAAAGTAATGATCTTGACTTGATAGATTAAGATTCACATGTAAAATCTATTATATAAGTTGCAATTGATCATATTAGCCCAAACTACTGAAAGCAAATCTCGTAAGCTGCACTTTTGTGGTTAAGATGTCTTTGATTCTACTGTAACTGCATATATTAGGCTTTGAGCTACTAGATACTTACCAAGTGTGTGTTCCAGTTTAATTAGTACTACTCCACTTATGTATGGTTCCAGTTAGCCTACAAGATATAACATGTTTAATATGCACGTGGCTTGTTGATAATATATATTATATCAAGCTTATAGTTTTTTTTTTCTTTTTTTCAATTATTATTGTGCTATATTTAATGTAAAAATGGTTTAATTTTATAATCATGGCAGGAAAATATTAGTGGTCAAGAAGAAAATCAAAATGATGAAGGACTAAAAGAACTTCATGATATGGATGCTGATGAGGATTTTTAAATTTTACATGATGATCACTTATAATTTTTTATCGACATGCTCATTAATTTAAATATTAGAACATTAAGAATGTACTTGGTATTACTATTTTGTTATCATTTGAATCTTAATTATGTGAAATTTTGAATTTGAAATTAAACAAATAGATATTTCCAGAAATTTGTAGTTATTACTTTGAATTTTTATATGTTGCAAATTTTTATTCAAAATTTAGGACGGATAAAATATTAATATTTCAAATTATGCATCATTGTAATTTTAAAATAAGTGAAAAAAAAGTTTGCTGCACTAATTTCAAAAGGTGTTGTATATAATAAAGAATAGGCAACGGTCAAAAATCTATTTACAAATATGAAGGTTTAAATTGTTGTTTATAATTAAGAATAGACAATAGTGTTAATGTCATATGAATAAGCAACGGCTTTTGTAAAGTGTTGTTTAAAGCTGAAAAAATTCATTGCTTAAAAGAATAAATAATGCTTACTAACACCATACGTAAAAAAATGTTCCTTATTCTTTCTGTGATACTTTTTTGACTTTAGGCAATAGCTTTTTACTATTGTCATAAACAAAATATTTTATTGAACTAATGGGTCTTATTATTCAACCATCATATGTAATTAAAATAGAGAAATAATATATAATTAAATTGAGAATAAATAAACAATATAAATCAGGTCTCATAGTTATAATTGAATTGAAGCAGAATTTCTCTTAAATTAAAAAAAAACTATTTATTCATTATAAGAGAATTAAAAATAAAGATAAAAGAAAAGAAAAAATTTAAAATTTTGCACTCATTTTTTAAATTATACTTTTTTATAATTAGATAAAATTTTAAGTTTTTTGAGATAATAAATAAATATATATTAGTATTATTTTTTGATATTTACACTTAATTACTGTATTTTCATATTATTTTAGAATTTAAATTTAATCCATGATTGTTGTGAATGAGTTTTATATTGTTTTTTATTTATATGTTGCCACATTAGTAAAAAATTATTAAAACTCTTTTAGGATTTGATAAAAAAAATTTAATCACTCTAGATTTTTGATGATGTAACATCTTATTTATTGGTAATGTAAAATATTTTACCTATAAAGTGAATCAAATTTAAACACATTACTTTATAGCAATAGATATTAAAAACATGTATTGTATAGAAACATTATTGATTTCATATGAAGTAATATATAGTTGATATTTATATTTTATAATCAAATTGTGCAACACAATGATATTATTCTGGTTTTAATATATTAGTAGATTTCTTAAACTTTCCTTAATATCTATGTGGCTCATAGATATTAATTAAACAAAATAAAAGTAGTAAACATTTAATTATTCAATCAAAATTTTACATTACCAAATCTTTCCTTTTTTTTTTTTTTAATTTTGTTGCAGTCAACACTAATTTGTTTATGATATTCTAGTTATTTATAAAAGTGAGAATAAGGCAAATCATTCCGGACAATTTATGTATTAGTTGTTTTTTTGGAAAAAAAATTCTTTGGTCATGTTTAATATACCTTTTATGCATAGTTTTTTTTTTTGTGTGTGCAGTGCATGACATTAATTAATTATATTTTATAGTAATTTGTAATATGAATTTAAATTATAAATTATAATATATTCAAATATAGGTAAACTATCATCATATTTTTATTTATTAGATAATGATATAATTGGTATAATTATATTTGTGTTAATTATAAGGAAATATTATATTTCTTTTAATTCGATGGAGTTGTTACATTAATATTACAAATTAGTTAAATTTATCATTTGAATTTGTTACATATGGAAATTGGTTCGAACCAAAAGAGCTCACGAGAAGTCCGAGATCAACGAGAGGACCAGCTTGAAGCACGTCTAGAATCATTCTACCACCAGGTCGCATAGTGTGCGACCTCGTCAGGCCGCGCTCGTACACGAAGAAGCGAGCTCAACCTCCTTATTCCTTGGGTCGGGCAAGCGACCTGGTTAACAAAGCATAACTTGCGACCTAAAGGCTCACCGAACAGAAGACTAAGTCATGTCTTGCCCCAATGGTCGAATGGGGCCTGCCTGTAGAAGATAATCTGTAGTAGTTGAAAAAAGAGATTTAGTCTGTATATTTTATCTTGTACATTAAATGCTGATGTAATAGATTTACTACATATGTAATTACCATTGTAACATCCTTTCCTTTATAAATATGAGGGAGGAGCCTTCTGTAAAAGAGAGAACACAAGTAGAAACTCTACTACAGCAAAAAAACTTGAATGCTGGAACTTTGTATCTGCATTACCTCAATAACATGTTACCATGGACGTAGGGTTCAGTGATATCCAAATTTGACCGAATCACGTTAAATCTTGTGCCTCATTCTTTGCTCTTTCCTTCTTCTTCTTTGATTATTTTTCTGTTCTACTATATTTGAACTGGTTAGAGGTCAGAGATCCTGAAGAATCCCCCCGTTGGCTGGAGTTTGGATCATTACCAAAATCCGATGTTAATATTTTGGCACTGTCTGTGGGGATCTTACCTATTCTGGTTCATTCCTGTTGCAATGGCCAAGGGAAGAGTCACCAGAGCCTTGAATGCGCAACCCATCCTTCGGATGGCCATGTTTCGACAACAGACTCATCAATTGCTCCTGTCATTAGAGCAGCTACTGGTATTCCTCTAGCCAGCTTAGCACAATCAGTCCTCGTCACTAATGGCACCTGCAGACCACAGACTTGACTTCAATGCTAGGAGAAACTTGAATACATGATGGGAGAGCTGGCTAAAACAGTCACGATACTGGTGCAAGCACAAGCCCAGAACGTGTAAGGGTGGGCTAAAGCCACTGTACTAGAGATTGAACGTTCCAGTGAGGCCAACCAGGAGCAGACTTCGCATCGCCATCCACATGGCCGGAACGATGAACTAGACCACCAAGTCTTTAGCCAAAGACTGGGGGGCTTAGACGCTTTGGTGGGAGACCTCCTTCAGAGGGTCAAGCATCTGGAGGCGCATCCTCAGAGTTAGAATGACCAAGGTTGCTTTGGGGAGCAAACCCTTTTCTCTAGAGAAATCATGGAGGAACCCCTTCCATGCAAGCTTAAAGTTCCAGCCATTCCACTGTATGACGGAGACAGCGAACCGCATAACCATCTAGACTTGTTCAATATCTAGATGGACGTACAAGCCTGTAACCCCTTGATCAGATGTCATGTCTTCCTCGCTACCTTGGGTGTAGTTCCTTGCATGTGGTTCAGGAGTCTCCCAGCTCGTAGCATCAGTAGTTAGGAGGAGTGCTAAGAAAAGTTCATTGATCAATACCGAGCACTGCGGAAGCAACTCGCGCCTCCATGCCACCTCGCTATGATCTTCCAGGGCAAGCAAGAAACACTGAAAGATTACATTGCTCGCTTCAGGTATGAAGTCAACAATGTTGTGAAGCCCTCAGATAAGGCTATTTTGGCTGCCATCTTAGTGGGACTCTGTAGGGATAAAAAGCTGTTCAAGAGCTTGTACAAGTCCCCAGTTGGCAACCTGGGTGAGTTCTATGAGTGGGTTGTGAAACAAGTCAGGTTGGATAAGTCTTTCGGCTCGCAGAGAATCAAAACAAGCGATTTAGCTCTGAACAGGAAAAGAAATAACAATGGGAACGGAAATGACAACCTCGAGTGCTAGCTCACTAAAAAGAGCAAGGATGAACGACCCTTACTCCAAGCTCACCACAACACCTATAACATATTATTAAACACTCAGGACAAGATCTTTGTAATGGAAAAGGACAAGGAGGACTTCGGAAAGCCTCCACCCTTGAAGACTCCTAGCAAGTCCAGACTCAACTAGGGAAAATTCTGTGCATATCACAAGTTCGAGCACGTCACTTTAGAGTGCTGGGTGCTGAGAGATGCTATCGAGGATCTCATCAAAAGAGGTCACTTGCATGATTATGTTGTACAACCCTCTAGGCAAGGACATGGATCATCCCAACGGGATGTCGAGCAAGAGTAATCTCCTATTATTAGGACGATCTTTTAAACTCTTATACTTATTTGTAAATTGTATAAACATTTTGAATACAACTACTGATATTAAGTTTTCTTCTAATAGGTGAATCGCCTATCTGCCACCCTTTTATTTGGACACAAGATCACCCCGACCACAAGATCGGTCACCGCACAAGATCGCTTAGGCCATAAGATCGGCCACCCTTTTATTTGGATACAAGATCACCTTGGCCATAAGATCGACCACCTTTTTATTTGGGCATAAGATCGCCCCGACCACAAGATCGGTCACCCTTTTATTTAGGCACAAGATTGCCCCAGCCACAAGATTAGCCACCCTTTTATTTGGTCACAAGATCACCCCAACCACAAGATCAATCACCCTTTTATTTAGGCACAAGATCGCCCCGACCACAAGATCGGCCACCCTTTTATTTGGACATAAGATCACCCCGACCACAAGATCGATCATCCTTTTATTTGGGCACAAGATTGCCCTGACCACAAGATCAATCATCCCTTTTATTTGGCCATAAGATCGGCCCAAGCACGAGATTGCTCACTTGTTAAATTCGCAGCTCTCATGCGAACTCAATTAAGTCGCAGCGTTTATGCGCACTTATCTATTTGGCCACAGCATCAGCCCGAGTATGAGATCACTCACTTATCAAATTCACAGCTCTCATGCAAACTCAATTAAGTCACAACTCTCATGCGCACTTATCTATTTGGCCACGAGATCGGCCCGAGCACGAGATCGCTCACTTGTTAAATTCGCAGCTCTCATGCGAACTCAATTAAGTCGTAGCTCTCATGCGCACTTATCTATTTGGCCACGGGATCGGCCCGAGCATGAGATCGCTCGCTCATTAATCTTGCAGCTCCTATGAGAAATTACTTTATTATCTAACGATTTTCACACTAACACGTTTATTCATTTGGCCACAGGATCGGCCTAAGCACGATATCACTCTAGTTCGCAACTCATGCTCTCTTCTGACTACGCGCAGGTCGCACAGATGGTTCAAATCAAAGCATTTGCAAAAGAAAATAAAAACGAGCAAAATTGCAGAAAAATCTTATTCATCAAAAGACCTCAATGAGGCAGATTTACATTAGAAAACTCCATAGTTTGCTCAAGTGCAGAATCAAAAGGGATTGTCTCTCCCTTATATAGAATCGGGGCCGTCTTTACCGAAAGATCTGGAACCTTTCCCCCAACCGTTGTCATTAATAAGCCTTGGAAAGGGCTAGGTTGACTCAGTAATAGCTGCTGGACACGTGCTACCAGAAGCCTTGGGAAAATACTTTGACTAATCAAGAACCAAAAAGTTTCAACTCCCAGCTCGTTGAGCGAGCTGAGAGTTGGGGGGCTATGTCATATATGGAAATTGGTTCGGACCAAAAGAGCTCGCGAGAAGCCCGTGATCAATGAGAAGACCAGCTCGAAGCATGTCCTAAATCATTTTGCCATAAGGTCGCATAGTGTGCAACCTCATTAGGCTGAGCTTGTACACGAAGAAGCAAGCTCAACCTCCCTGTTCCTTGGGTTGGGCAAGCGACCTGGTTAACAAAGCATAACCTATGACCTAAAAGCTCACTGGACAGAAGACTAAGTCATGCCTTGCCCCAACGGTCGAATGGGGCCTGCCTGTAGAAGATAATCTGCAGTAGCCGAAAAAGGAGATTTAGTCTGTATATTCTATTTTATACATTAAATGCTGATGTAATAGATTTATTGCATATGTAATTACCATTGTAACCTCCTTTACTCTATAAATATGAAGGAGGAGCCTTCTATAAAAGAGAGAACACAGGCAAAAACTCTGCTAAAGCAAAAAAACATGAGTGCTGTAACTTTGTATCTGCATTACCTCAATAACACGTTAACGTGGACGTAGGGTCTGGTAATATCCGGATTTGACCGAACCACGTTAAATCTTGTGCCTCCTTCTCTGCTCTTCCTTTCTTCTTCTTTGATTATTTTTCAATTCTAATATATTTGAACCGGTTAGAGGTCAGACATCTCGAAGAATCCCCCCGTTGGCCGGAGTTTGGATCATTACCAAAATCCGACGTCGATAAAATTTTTCATCTTTTTAAAAATATTTTCTTCATATGTTAATACTTAGGTGAATTTATTTATAAATTATTTTGTTTAAAAAATTAAATTAACCACTTTATGT
The DNA here is from genome assembly GCA_026873985.1 of Saraca asoca. Lineage (NCBI taxonomy): Eukaryota > Viridiplantae > Streptophyta > Magnoliopsida > Fabales > Fabaceae > Saraca > Saraca asoca. The sequence continues at coordinate 6,586 of JANHAO010008409.1, read as the reverse complement.
TAGAAAAATTAATTATTTAATTAATAGGATTTATGCATTGTTATAACTAATATATTATCTTAAAAAAATATATTTCAGAAATATTTTTCTCTAAAATTTTAGAAATATTTTAAATTAAATTTGTGATTAATACTTGAAAGCGATAAAAATTTTAATAAAGAAAATTATGAAATATCAAATTTAGTGTTTAATATTTAAAGATAATATAAAAATTTAAATAGAGAATTTTTTGATAGGCATTATTTCCCAAATCATGATTAGATATTATTATTGATAAGTATTTTATTTCTATATAAATATAATTATTTATTTATATATAAATTATTTAATACACACAGAAATAATTCAAATTGAAATTTATTAATGAAGTTACATTGAAAATTTGGTGTAGATAATTTTATTAAATGGTTTTTTTTAAAATAGATAATTTACATAATGTATAAGGATATATAGCATTTATTAAAGTGATTTACAATTTAAAAATTAGAGGATATATTATCAAAATTATTTAAATTTTGAATTATGCTTCACTAAAATAATTAAAATATTTTCAACTTATATTTTTAATATTAAATATTTAAATATAATATCACAATATTCTAAGTTAAAAATTATTTCAATGATATTAAAATGGATACCAAAATTGCATTATTCAAATAAATAATTTATATATTAAAAATTAGAAATCAAAATATTATATGATAATTCAGAAAATTAAAAAAATTTAAACTAATAATTTAATAATTAAATAAAAATAAAAAAAAATAAAGAATTAAATTAGAAATCAACTATAGATAATTTAAATAAATAATTTATTAATAAAATAGATAAATACAGAAATTGTATTCATGATTTGAATTGGAATGGAAAACAATAAAAAAAATTAAAAGTTTTTCTCATACTAAAAAAATATATATGATTTTTGATGAAAAAATCCATTGAAAATGAATTTTCAACGAAACAAGATCGTTGATAAAACCATGGTAGAAAATAATTTTCTGTTGAAAATTCATTTACGACGGATTGTGAGGAGACAGTTTTTTCTTTTTGAATTTTTTTCGTTGGAATATCCATCTATAATATATCGAAAATCCATCAGAATTCTATTGTAAATCGTAAGTACATTAATCCAAAAATTGTCTGAAATCTTTTAAAAAATCATCGAAAATCCATAAAAAATCAGTTGGAAAAAGGAAAAAAATTAGAATATTATTTGATATAATTTTTGTTTTTTAAAGTTTTATATTAAAATTTTTTTGATTAGTATTAAAAATTGATTTTAATATTTTTTTAATTTTAAATTCTAAAAATTAATATTTAAATATAATAAAAAATTAAAATATAACGCACAAGAATAGGTATAAATATATAAAATTAGTGAAATAATTTGTAAATTATATTATTCAAAACAATATATGAAACATATTATTCAAATAAAAATATAAAAATATAATTATAATCCAAGATCGTCGAAGAAAAATTGATCATTAGTTTTCAAATCTTGAATGTCTTCATACTATGACTATTTAGGACCTCCGACTGGTGGTGGTTGAATTGCTGGCTGATATGGCTGCAACCATTGCAACCGATACATGTTATTAGCCTAGGAAGATTGTTAGCTAGCTTACCTTATTCAATTCTGATGTTGAAAAATAATCTTACTTAATATTTTAATCCAACTATGTGTTTAAGTGGTTGTTAGTTTTGCAAGTTCAAAGTTGATTAAAGTTTCCTCAAAAGATCAATGTTAGTTCTAAGTTTTTATTTGATTTCATAGGATCTTTTGTAATTAAAATTTTATTCAAATTGCTCAATCATATTTTCTAAAACAACTTACACTAAGGTAGAATAAATCATTTAAAATGAGTTTTAAATCAAAAGCTTTCAAATAAACTTTTTACATATTCTTTCACAAGTTAAGCTTTTATAATTTTTATTTTCATTGTTTGTATCGATTCACGAATTGATTCATGTTGAAAAACTTGGGAAATGAATTTGAATCAATTCATCAATCGATTCATGAAGAAAACTTTTCTTATTGAAAGTTTGAAATTTTTCTAAATCAATTTTTTAATTGATTCAACACTTATTTTCAAAACATATGATTCGATTCATCAATCGATTTGATCATGAATTTTCACATGAGTTGAAATGATTCATAAACTGATTAGTTAGTACAAGTTTGTTATAACTGCTACAAATCGATTCACGGATCAATTTAAAGACTGAAAATCAATTTTTTTTTCAACTATAAATAGACCAAACCTTATTTTATTTTCATAATTCATTGCAACAGAAAACACAGAAACTCAGATCTTATACCAGATATTCAATACTTCACTTGATTTGAATGATTCAATCATTTCTTGAGCAATCTGAAGAAGATTTATGTTTAGCTAATTGAGATTTACATATCAATTTTACAGTACTGTATTTCTAATCTCTGTCTTGGTTATTTTTTTAGATTTCTAGGGTTAAGAATCTGGATACAAAGGAAGATGTTTATCTTCCTTTTGCATCCTTTAAGAATTGTAAAGTTGATCACAATTGATAGAAGTTGCATTGAATTCTTGTTAATCTTCTTAGCTGTGAGATTGATCGTACTTAGGTTAAAATATAGAATTTTTGTATCATAGGTCTGCAAGAGCCCTGTAAAAGTTCTTGTTGTAAAACTGGAGTATAGGAGCCTGGTTTAAATCCTATGATTAGTAATAGAATAAGATCATCTGGTTGAGGATTGATCCAGTGGAGTAGATTTGAATTGTGGTTTCAATTTAAGTTGAACCATTTTAAAAAGTTTTGTATCTTGAATTTTTAATTATTGCTTTTACATTACTGCACATTTTCTAGTTCTGCATATTTTTTGTTTCTACATAAAATCTGCAATCTGGTTTTTCTATTATTTTAGTTAATAAACAATAAAATTGTTAAACATATAATCTAATATAGGAAAGTCTTCTATTGTGCTTTTACTTAAAAATTAAAGTTAACAATCATATTGCAATTGACTTAGTTATTAAATTCATTTAGATTAATAAAGAGTATAAAATTTTCCTAAAGGAATATGGGCAAGATCTTAAGTCTTGTTAATTTTTGGGACCAACACACTTAAGGAGGAAGCGGTTGGTAGTAGGCAAGGGTTGATGGTAGTATGAATGAGGATGAGATGGAGGAGGATGCGTTAGAGTTTGACTTTGTTGCTCCTACTGGCTCATGAGGTGCTTTGTCTGAATGAACAATTAAATCATCTACTATTACATCTCAGTCATAGCATGCATGAGCTAGACTAGCATAGCATATGATGCATTGTTAGAGTGAGCTACAGTGGTAGATGCAACCATTCCCACTATAGCCTCAGACCACAAATCATAGACCTATCCTTTCTTGATTCCATCAATAGTGTCCACCCATAAATCATGATCAGACAGCCCCTACCAAATCACCAGTAGTGTCCCCAAGCCTCACTTCTTTGCGCTAAGTCCTCTTTTCTTTTGTTGAAATTCTCCTACAAATTAAAATAATTAATTATTTGATATTATAAATTAATATAGTATTTTTACTACTAAATATACAATACATTAATAACTAAAATAAAAATGAAGAGAAGCTACTTACATAGGACTATGTTAGTCGAAGTGAGACCTACTAGCCATCTTTCTGGGTGTGGGTACAGCAGAACAGGCTGTCAATAGGTGGTTCGACCATAATTTCACATATCTACACAACATGAAAATTTTTATGGACATAAATAACATTAGTTAAAATGGCATAAATAACATTAACTTAAAATAATGTTACCATGTGCAGCCGACGCTCTAATACAAGGATGGATCCACCTGTGCATAGGAAAGAACCCTGTCTAGTTGTGTTTAAGGCTCTATTTCTCTTATTTTGCTCGGGCTCAAACTTGAATTAAGGGTTCTCTCGGTACTTGAAAAGGCCTTTCTACTCTTTGTTCCTGATCCAGCTAGGTTGAGTGGGCCACTTTTTCTGTACCTCATCCATTATATCTTTCTTTTTGATGGAACCCTTATGATTGAAGTTCTTCCACATGTCCTTCTCATAAGAAAGGTTCCACTTCCAATACTTGCACAATTAAAAAATAAGGAAAACACCAAATAGTTAGTGAATTGTTCAAGAAAAGAAATTTAAATTATAAACAAAATATTGAAACTTTACCCCAAACCTAACACCCTACTGGTGGGCTTTGGAATACTTTTCCATGTAGGTCATACACCTTCATACTTACATATAATGATGTGGTGTATAGTGCCCATTGGCTTATGGGTCAGAAAAAACCTGATTAACTAATAAAAATAAATAATGTTAAGAAATTAAATAACCATAATGAAGAAAATTAATCATGGATACATACCTCATCCTATACAGCATAATGGTCTCCCTGAGACTAAGTACAGGTACCATAAGAGATGGAGGCTATCTAGAGGCAGATGCTGCTCTTGAAGATGGAGGCACCATTTGTGAAGGTGTCCTAGCTATCTTTGAGGACAGGGCCTATTGTTGTTGCAAATCTACGTCGACGCTTGTGTAGGTGGCTCCATCTGGCTAGATGTCAGTTATGGTGTGGGCATGAAAGTATAGCTAGGAGGAGCAATAGTTGGAGAGCTTTGGCTGGTAATTGCAGGTGAACTGTTACTAGGGGAATAGTGGGGGGAACCTCGTCCCTGTGACTACTATCCTTTACCTTCTCATCTAGAATCTTTGTGGCCTATCATTTACAAATATTCACACATGACATAACTAAAAAATAATCATATAAATTGAAATATGAATAAAGTAATTTGGCACTCATATATACAAGTAAAAAATTAACATGTCACACATAAAATGGTAATTTCATTTGTCAGATTCATCATTTGCATCTTCATCATCATCATCTTCATCCTCTTCTTTGTCTTCGTTGATATCACCCTCTTCTTTCACATCTATTAGCTCATCCACCTCCTTGAATCCACCATCTTCATCATGCAAGCTAACAATTGAATCATTTGCTGGAATCAATTAAGGTGCATATGACATATGACCATCCTGGTAAGCATGTTCTATTATGTGATTATCCTCGACCATTCTATGAGGTTTGGTCTTTATAATAACCTACCAACCTTATTTATCTCTCTTTATTTTTGCATATGGTGCGTAATAAACTTGTTTTGCTTATTTTGTAATGATGAATGGATCTTACTTGGCATATCATCTTGTATGCTTGATTTCAATTATGCTGTATTGAGGTTGTAATCTCATACCGTGGCCTAACAAAGGATCAAACCATTCATTGTAGAAAAGTACACTACAACATTTTTCTTCTTTGGCAACACTAAACCTTGTAACAATTAAAAATCGTTGCCTATAACTAGAATAGGCAACATTTTTTCTTGTTGTAGCTTTTGTTTATAATTTTAAGCAACAATGAATTAAAACTGTTGCCATAGTATAATAGGCAACAGTTTTTTTTATTTTGTTTTTGAGTGTCACAAAACCACTCAAATTACCTCCATCATCCGATTAAGATGTTATTTGCAAAACCACAGTCAGTGACTTAGCTCTTCTTTTGTCCATCCAACAGTCCAGTCAAAAACCCAAATTATTTTCATCATTCTCTCAAGTTAAGAATCTTCATCTGAATGGGTTGCTATTGCGATGAAGTTGTGGGTGACATCCTCAAATGTCAGCTATCATTTTTTTCCATCTGAGGAAACCCTAGGTCCTTTGAGCTCAACCCCTTATCTAAGCTCTTCCATTATGATTTCTCTAATGAATTCTCATTTCTCTAGATGCTAGTATGGAGGGACATCCTTCGGATTATATTCGAGAAACTTCCAATTCTGAAGCTTGCTTGGTTTGGCGCTGACTGGTAAGATCACTTCCTCTGACTCAGTTTATCCTTGAATCAAATCCTATAGAACTACTCTACAGGGGAAGGCTATCCTTGAAGGTTCAGTAATCCCAGACATGACAACCATGGCAGACTCAAAGCGTAGTGGGGGGTAGTTCCACCATTAGTACCCGTCATTGTAAAAACATCTAATGCCATCACTATGTTGGCCCACTTTCTGTCTCTAGATAATTCCTGCTTATTTTTGTTTCTAGAGATATTTGAATTCAAAAAAAAAATGGAGCATAAGATCTAAATTTTGTTATGAACGAATAAAATTTTCATTGATTTTTCTTGGGTTTTCGTATATTATACAGATTGGTTCTGTTGTTGGAGGTACTGCCAGTGTATTCCACGGATTCAACCATGGTATGTATTTGTGGCTTAATTTTGGCATCGATATATGCTCTGTATTGTGGCTTGTCTTACTCTGCTAAATGAATTGTCATTCATAATGTCGAGTGCTATATGCTAGCCGTGATTTGGAAATTAGAACAACAGGCATGCATAGTTCACTAACCATCCTGAGGGATCATCATCACTTTTGTTACCCGTGATTTTAGTTAGTAATGTGACTAGATGATGTCAACCTCTCATTAGGTACATTGAGTAATGCCCAGAAGTATTTAGCTATTTGCCTGAAAACTGTTGAACCACCCATGTCAATTTTGTATCTGGAAGAAAATTCCCTTG